>QANW01011710.1:61828-87304 GCA_003254865.1 Dryas drummondii | reverse complement strand
GACCCACCCAGCCCTCCCCGTCGCCGACGCGACCCAGCCCTCCCCTTCGCCGGTCGACCCCGCCGCCCAATCTCCCTTCTCTCTCTTCCCTCTCTCTGCTAGACCTCTTGTCAGCAAATCTTTGACAGCAAATCTATGGCTAAAATATGAAATTTTTGCATACCAGCCATTTGAGAATCGTTTAATTTGATTGTTGCTCTAATCTCATATCGGGAAGTAGAAAATTTTCAGTGAACCCCTCCTCCGCTGCTAGCCAGCGTCTTCAACCTCTGGATTTGTAAGGGAAACAGACACAGGTTGGCTTATGGCCGGATTCTAGCCGACAAGAGGTTGGCTTTGGCCCGGCCCCGCCGCCGGTCGACCCAACCATAGACCTCTAGATCGGGGGTCGCGCCGGCCACCCATGGTGGTCCGGTGAGGGAGGGAGGCAAACAGAGGGGAGAGAGAGAAGATGGCAGAGAGAGGGAAGAGAGAGAGAAGGGAGATCGGGCGGCGAGGAGGGCTGGGTAGGGGCGGGGTCGACCGGCAAAGGGGAGGGCTGGGTCGCGCCAGCGGCGGGGAGGGCTGAGTGGGTCGCACCGACGGCGGGGAGGGGTGGCCGGCCAAATTGGAGGGGCTGAGTTTTTTTTTTATGCAGGGGCAAAATGGGCAAAACTGGGTAAAAAATCAATGGGGTGGTGAACTCAGCATTTTTGGGTGGTGTGAATAGCCCCCTTATGGCAAAGCAAAAGAATGAATGCTGTGAAGCTCACCCACTAAAGCCTTTACATCGGGCCGACTGGTACCAGCTCCAAAGCCTTTAGACAAAAATTCAATAGTTAAAAGGATACTGACTTGTATACCAAGTGAATAAATAGTGTGCTTCTTATTAATCATTGATTTTTCATTCAAAATATGCTATAAATGGTATACTTGACATTGAGTTCCAACTCAGTTCTGTCATGGATGATGTATTATCAGTTTATGAAGAATGAACACAGGAGTACAAAAGAATGCATATATATATGAATTTGAAATGCAAATAATGAATGCAACTCTTCCCACTAGATCGATGCCTCAAAAGTTTTTTATTCTCTAAGTTTTCTTCCTTTGTCACAATGCTTGCTCATTTGTACATTTCGATGCCTCAGTTTTCTCACTCTCAAGATTACAACAAAATACACCAACCAGCTTATTAAGCTACGCTTGCTGTCATAGCCGGGAAAGGAATTTCGGCACAGAGCCTTCATAATTTATTCGAGCAACTAATTCTGTGAGGTCAGACGAAATTAAAAAGGCCTGTTCCCCGAACCATCTCTTCCACCACTAAGAAAATTGAAAACCTGCCTCAGATTTCCTCTAGATGGCCTCGCATTTTCTACATATTTACAGATAACTATGAGTCTTCTCCGCATTTCCAATTTAGTAATGCATGTCTCCCTGAACAAGTTTCCACCATCAAAGGCTCCTAAGACAAAATTCGATGAATCATGAAAAAATTTGTACATTCACACACACACCACAAAGAGAACATAAGGAAAATCATTAAATTCTAATTGAATTGGAAGAAATTGTGAGCAATGTAAGAAGTTATACCTCCATCATCAAATAATGATGTCAAGATTGCCAGACAGACGCATACACTGATATCTTCCCCTAGAAGCAGAGGATATTTGGAACATATTAGCACACATAATGCCATGTAAGTTGGCCAAAGAATAAAAGAAATAAAATTCATTCAATTTTATTCTCCAGCTTTTAAGTCGTATAATGTAATTAGTATAATAATTCTACAAAACTGTAAGTGCTTGAAATCCTATAGTATGAAACAACTGAGCTTAATTAAAATTTAAAATGCCTTGTAATGCACAATGGAATGATTTCATTTCCACTCAAAATGGAATTCAACTAGGCAAGAGCTGAGAAGTCTTTACCATTTTGGCAACAAATTAGAAGTGTCCTCCCTTTGCTTAGATTCAACTTTGCAAAGGTCACAGCAGAAGGGAGATTATTTAATATGGAGAAGCGATCAAACTTTGACGTCTGTCCAGTAATCGAAAGTTAGTGGAATAAATACACAATGAAAATGGAAATAAGAATGTTATCCTATTATTGTTTTGAACTCACCACCATAGGAAGATGCATATATGCCTTAGAATTCAGAAAAGAGGCAGAGATAGACTCCTGATCACAATTTAATATGCAATCAACTTTAGACACTGCAGCTGCACCAAAAAAGGTAGGGTAAGCCATGTGAAAAATATGACAAATTAATGAATTAATAATTAGATAATTCTGCTGATCAAAGCTAGATAGAAATGAGAAACAAAAGAGTGAAGCAGATAAAACATGAACATATAACAAGCCTGCCTACATCTGATGACCGTAAAATTCACATGCACATATGAATGCAGCCCAAAATGACGGGTCTGATTGTATGAAGTGGAATAAGAGTTGTTAATTCAGCATACCAGTTTGAGATAAGCCTACAGCAAGATTAGTCGAACCGAGCCAAGACATACCACATTCTTCATCAGAAGAACTTAGACCAATACTTATGTTTGAGACATCGAAAGCTAATAGTGATTCATCCTGCAAACAATGAACCGAGTTTGCTACTGACTTTGGGGCCTTGACAGTGACCTGAGGAGAATTTTGCCCCCTTTGAGCGCGATACACCCTATCTTTTTCAACAATATCAGCTACCATCTGATTACACGAATCCGGCCCTATGTTTATAATATCATAGGCCTGATTCCAGAAAAGGGTAGGTGTTAAACCCCTTGCCCAACTTTCCTCATCATCACCAGCTCCTGGTATATAATTCCAACTAAATTGTGAACTCGTCCTGTGTTGTACAACACCACTTGAGGAAGAGGCAGAGACTAGAATGATGGGTGTGAAATCCCAGGAATCATGGTCAGGAACTTCATTCAACCAAATGACACTTCTTTGTGATATCCATAGAGGGCGCAATGGCTTTTTCAAACAAGATGCAAGAGAGGCAATATCAGCTCCAATGGAATCCAATTGTTGGGTCCATTCTTCTAATCTTTCCTCAATAGAAGCTTTCTCTGTTGCAGAAACCCAAAGGGGAAGATGCAAGGAACAATCCCAATCAACATTGACATGCTTTGTATCTTGAGAATGTTCATTAGAAGTATGTGACTCCTGTTTAGAAGCAACAGAGCAGCTAAGGACTCATAAACATAATCTCAACAATTAGGACAAGTTTGAAATTTGCAAAGGAATGCATTTCATAAGAATTTCTCACCCCTTCATCTAACATAGGACTCTGAGACATTTTGTTGAAATGGTTGCGAATGGAGCGATTCAAAACGCAAGTCCAAATGGGAATCGTTTTGGACATGCTGTCCGGAAAGCGCTTCCCTCTGCGAGTGGCATCCACAATAAAACAGCCACCCTTCTGTCCTAACCCAATTCAATCACAAATCAACAATCAATTATCAGCAACACAAATTTGTTGAAGAGAAGGAAAGAAAAAAGAAGAGAAACCTGCAAGTTGAGCGACATGAAGGTTGAGGCGAGCGGTATTGAAGGACCAATTATTGGTGTGGCCGTCGGTGGATTTGAAATAACATGTGGTGTGGAAGTTGGGAGAGTACCAGAGGCCACATCGGAGGTTGGCGAGGAGAGGAAGGTAGGGCCACAGCTGCGAGATCTCGCCGACAAAGATTGAGTCCTCGTAGATCGACCTGAGCGCGTTGTAGAGGCTGTTCTCCTTCCGCTTTATGGTCCTGGCCACTCTGTAAATGCTCTGCTTTGTGTCATCGTCTTCCATAGCAGAGAACGTTGCTTGCTTGCGGCGTAGCGCGTCTAGTTTAACAACGTTAGGGTGTAGTTGCTGACGCGACGACGCTATAAGATACGTAGTTTGTTTTGTTGTACTTGTGTCATGTGGTCGTTATTTCAACGACATTAGTATAAGTAGTAACTCATACGTGGGTTTAAGTACGGCTTTACTTCTTTAGTTACATGATACCACTTTAGTTTCAGTCTTTCAGAGTATGTTAGGGATGGTGTTTCATGCTAGCTACGTCAAAAGGATACAATTCCTTTTATCAATCAATCCAAATCAGACAAAAATAATAATCAAGAGAAAGAAAAGAAGAAAGTTTGAACTTGAAATCCACACACTCCATACAAGTAGATCAGTTTACATCTCGAGAAGAATCAAGAGGAAGACTAGATTCGTCAATCCATAGAGGAGCACGACATTTGCTCATTAATTTTTATCAGAAACTCCATTAAATAGCACAGTCACTAGTCTCCATTGGCTTTTCAAGAGCTTTTGCTTCTATTTTTTGCAGCATTCTTCAGCACTCCTACTGTAGAGACTGATGAAGCTGGATTGATGGCCTTTCTTATTTTGAAGATGTTCCAAGCTGTGCTGGCACAATGCCCTGCGGTTGCAAACACATCCTCAGTGGCCTCCCCTGCACTTTCCCCAAACCTGGTGCTCAAAAACAATAGGAATTCAAGTCCAGTTACACAAGGAACAATCACTTATATGCAAGAATATAAAGGAATTTAAGTCATATTTTCATTCTAGTTTCTACTTTGTATATATGAAAAATTATTGCCTGACAGTAAACCCACATGACACGTTTGATGTCTCCTATATATGTGTCATTACCTCTGGCTGACCATTCTAGTTGCAGCACCGGAGGTAGCAGAAAGAGCTTGTTTCTCTGCAACTTCAGCAGCATCCAAAATCTTGTCTGCAATTTTCAGAATGGACCATTTATATATGTAAAATTTGATGTTATATCCTTTGCCACTGTAATTAAAGAATGTATGAATTCTGAACTTACTGATAGCATCAAGTGAAGCCAAGAGGACCTGTCCTGGAACCATAGCTATCAATGCCTTCCCTGCTTGGGAATTAACCACAGGTCCCACCACTGATCCGGTCACAATGCCAACCCCATCAAGCATAGATTTGCTTATCTTTGATGTCATCTTTGACAACTTTCTCACACTGAAATAGCAAAACAAAAAATGCTTAAAACCCTTTCATGCTCTCACAAAACATTCTAAAGAATTGTGTATGAATTTGGAACTCTACCGTTTCAAGTTCTTGTTCATGCCACTCTTTTTTGTGGCACTAGAATTTTTGCTACTATTACGTTCTGGTTGTTTGACAGAACTTTTCTCCTCAGAAGTACGAGTCAATGTCATTTCCCCTCCTTTTTGAACCTGTTCTCTTCTCCCAAATCATGAAAATTATTGTTAGATGTTTACAAGAGATTAATTGGACAAAGATTGAGCTGAAAATTAATTTGAAATGGATTTCATTGATGCATTAATATAAAGCTCCTAAGCAATCTAGTATATATGTTGTAGTGTTCATAAGGCCAAAAACAGACCTGATTGGTGTAAGCATTGCTACACATGAAGATCCCCTTGACAATCTGACCAGTCCCCCCTGCAATTGCTTTGGCTAACACATTGTTATAGTCTTCAATCCTCGGAGCATACTCCTTCCAATCAACCCCTTTATTCTTGGTCGATGTCAAGCCAGAAAAGCACGAGTGCTCTTTCAAAAAAGAGTCCAGAAATCCCAAATTCCTTTCATACTGTTCTGGAAAAGTCACACCATAGCTCAGAGGGTCACCATCTTTCATGGGCAAAGAGAAGAGATAGTGCAGAGAATCAAGCTTCACCACAGGCTCATCTTTTGTCAAAGGCCACTGAAGCTCTTCACCAACCTTTATTATGGTGGCCAGAGATATATTCCCGTCCAAGATGTTCTCGAGAATGAACTCGCCATTAGCGAGCTCCACAGTTTCTCCTTCTTCCATGAGGTTGACTCTGCATCCTGGGATTTGTAGGAGGATTTGTTGCTGGAGATTCTTGGGTTCTGGGTATTGTTGAAAAGTAGTACTTTCATAGGGTGGTGCTTTCATGGGAGATGAGGTTTTGGATTTGGAACTGCGAGAACTGAAGCAACCCATTATTGCTGTTGTGAGTTTCTTTCTTTGTTGGGAAGGAAACTGTTTGTGTTTGTTTTTAAGGGATTGGAGCAGAGAAAGATGAAAAAAGGAGATGGGTTAAGTGGAAAAGTTGTATGTAGGCTTGTAGGGAGATTGATTCTTTGTTTGCACTTTGCAACTTTATTCTATTCCTGTAGGAGAACTTTGTGCTAAGGTACTGTGGCTTTCGGTGGAGGAAAATTTAGAGTACGACAGACTGTCTATGGACTATGATAGTCGGTAAAGCACAGACAAATCTAGCAGTTTGCAATTTGCAATTTGCAATTTGCAATTTGCATAGAAGTAAGAAGTTTGTGGTCTGAACCCAAGTTGATTTCAGCCTGATCTGCACTAAATGGTACAGTGTTGGGTTGTTATGCTGAAGGGTACACACACAGAGGAGGGCCTTTATGTAATCTTCTTTGGAATTATCATGTTGATTGAGCTGAGACAAGCTCACTTTGACTTCTAGGCTAAGTAATCTAATCCCATGCCACTTCACATATATAGATATTTGTTCTTGTTTAGTTGTAATATAGGCGCACAAAATTGGCTGCTACTATATATATATATATATATGAGAATAACTTATCCCCGCAGCTGGTACCCCTCTTTTTATCTCTCTCCTCTTTTCTTTTTTTTATCTCTCCTCTCCTTCTGATTTCTTTCTCTCACTACCGTTACATAAGTTTACCCCTATTATAGGGGCAATCAAGTTATTATATATATATAAATAAAGACTATTACAACTATCCTCTATTATTTAGTTGATCACTCAAACATATTTTAGATAAATTTTTTATATTTTATCTTTTTTTGTAAAAAATTATAAAATCACCCAAACTCATTTGATAATATGCCACCGAAATATAATAATAAGTTCGACAATTTATAGCCAAATATAATAACAATGTTTGACAGAATACTGTCGAATACTTTTTCATTTTCATTCGGTGATTACTTACTAAAAACTCCGTCAATATTCGATAGGTAGGTGCCGAATAACTACAAAAATTTCGACAAATAAGTGTCGATTGACTCGATGAATAAAATTAAAATTTTTTATTTTAAGGATAAAATTTATATTTAAAAATAATAATTAACTCAACAATTTAGAATTATCAAAATAACCTGGACCATAAATATATATATAAGCTTAAGTATATTTTCATCCATAATCTATATGATCTATTTTAAATCAGTTTATGTATTATCAAATGTTTCAAACCAACGCAAACTAAATAAAAGCATACAAAATGTCTATCTGTCAAATATTAGAGGGGTAATTTCGTTATTTCATTCACAAACAATATTTAATTAATATTAATATTTAAATACAACAATTAAAAACTGAAAAAGACAAAAAAAAATATATATATGAACTCCCTTCCTCCACCAGGACCACCACCCACCCAGCCCCTCCCTCCCCCGCCACCTAGCCTCATCCACCACGCCAACCCGTCCCACCCTTTCCCTCCCCCTTCTGCCACCACCCAGCCACCGTTGTTCTTCTCTCTCTCTCCCCAGATGGCACTTCTGAGCATAGAATCTGAATTGGCTGTGAGTTTGTTTAGTCTCAGTATTGATAAACAGAGGCAGCTCAAAGAGAGCTACAACCTCCGGAGAGTTCTCAACTTTGAAGCACATCTTTCAGCATTCCCTGGTTTTCTTCTTTGACAACCCAGAGAAACTGAAGAAGATGAAGTAGCTGAAACTTAGGCGGACAAGAAACATAGTAGCCAACACTAGAGATATATCAGATTCGAACATTCAACTTCAGTATGATGATGCAAATAGAATTCAATGCACCTGATAGCATCATCTCAACTTCAGTCACAAGTTGTACTAGTTTAGAGATAGATGGGGTCAATTTGAACATTCAATATCTTTTCAATAGGACAAATAGAATTAGAAGCCCTAAAAGCATAATCTCAATCGAACTAAAACCACATTCAATGCTGAATACAGTAAACATACCTTTTTCTTTGGAGTCATTACAGGTTCATCCTCATCCTCATCTTCTGAGTCACTGCTGTCTTTCCTTGAAACTTGAGAGGGCTGCAAGATTGCAAAATCAGCATGACCACAAATTACCCCAACAATACAATCTAATGCTTAAGGCATTGCAACTTGTAATTTTACACCCAACAAAACCAAAAACTGAAAGGAAAGAAACATCATATTCATCAAGCCATTATTAACATTTAGAATGAAGCCATATATGTCAACAACGCAAAAATGAAATGTGAAGAATCTGATACAATGGCCAATTAACAAACAGACATAATCCAATCAACACAAACTAATGAATGACAAACCAAACCTTGGGATTGCTAGTTTCCTCTTTCTTCTTTGGCGTGTCTTCTTACCTGTCTGCAATTGCAAACACACAAAAACGAAACGAAGAAAAACAAATCACAAACAATCAATGGAAACGAAGAAAAACAAATCTCAAACAATCAGTGGAAACAAAGAAAAATCTACCACAAACGCAATCAATGAGTGAAATACAAATAACCTTTCTATTCACTTTGTGGTTAATAGTCTCATCATATCTCACATGCAGATAGAAGGTGAGATTCCTCTTCAGGTTCCTTTTTGTTATGCGGCTCCAAAAGACCTAGAAAGTAAGGAAGCTATTCCAAGATTTGTAACCAGTCGTATACTTCTTTCTATAATCATCTCATCCCTTGCCACTCAGCATATACTATGCATTGGCGATGAGGCTCTTTTTTTGGGGATCACAGTGCATCCGTCTCTGTTTTGGCTTCAAACTATCCTGGGTGCCACCCAAATTCCATATTCTACATTGATCACTCAGGAACTGTATTACAACTCATGCATGAGAATCCAGATTCTGAAGCATTTCAATATCATATGGCAGGAGTTTTCAATTTACAGAACGGAACCAGTGCACTACTTTACTCCAAGAAATATTATTTGCCCGACTGCATCAGAGGACCTGCACTTTGGTTTATGCAACCCGTTTAATGGACTCTTCTTCTAGCTGACTGCCTTGCAGTTCATGATCTATCTTAATTATAAGGATATTTATGTTTACTTAGTTATTATGTTGTGTTAACTTTAGATTAGAGCTAGGCCATGGCCAGTAACTCTCTCGCTCTCTCTGTGTCTATATTTATTTTATGCCTCACTACTTATTAGAGTTTTGGAGTATTACTTCTCACGCCCACCTTTTATATCTATCCATTCCATCCATGCAGTCTTATAACTTGGGAAGTCTGAATGTGTGTGCGGTTGCTATATCGATCAATAATCATAAATAGGCCAGTGGGTTCTGTTTTTGTTTATATCCAGAGGCAGTTCATCTATTCCTGTAATTGTTATTGCAGCTTCAATTCATAGCAACTCTTGGTTAAAAGAGTTGAGGGAATTTGATGTTGCTATATATATATATATATATTCTCTGTTAAATCAATGTATCATATGTATATACATGCATGCAATATAGGTGGTCAATGGAAATTAATAGCTTGCAATATACATGCGTGCTATATATTATCAATGTATCATATATATGTATATATACTTGCTGCCGGAGATTTTTGGGTTCTTGGTATTGCTGAGCAGCACTTTCATTGGGTGGCCGGTGTCACTGTTTTCATGGAAGATGAGGTTTTGGATTTGGAACTGCGAGAACTGAAGCAACCCATATATTATTGCTGTTGTGAATTTCTTTCATTGTTGGGAAGGAAATTGTTTGTGTTTGTTTTCAAGGGATTGGAGCAGAGAAAGAAGGAAAAAAGGAGATGAGTTCAAAGGAAAAGTTGTATGTAGGCTTGTAGGGAGATTGATTCTTTGTATGCACTTTGCAACTTTATTCTATTCCTGTAGAAGAACTTTGTGCTAATTATAAGGTATTGTGGCTTTCGGTGGAGGAAAATTTAGAGTATGACAGACTTTCTATGGACTATGATAGTCAGTAAAGCACAGACAAGCCTTGCAGTTTGCAATTTGCATAGAAGAGTTTGTGGTGTGAACCCTAGTGTGGGTTTCAGCCTGATCTGCACTTAATTAATGGTACAGTGTTGGGTTGTTTAGGGTTTAGGGTTTAGGGTACACACACAGAGGGCCTTTATGTAATCTTCTTTGGAACCATCATGTTGATTGAACTGAGACAAGCTCACTTTGACTTCTAGGCTAAGTAATCTAATCCCATGCCACTTCCTAAGTTCCTATATATAGTTATTTGTAATGTAGGCACACAAAGATTGGCCACTACTATATGTATAGCTTTTTGTTGTTGTTGCGGCATTTACCATAGTTTTAGAATGGTTTACATCCATCTATGACAAGAGTTCAATTATCGTTCTCCTCTTTCGTTAAATAAAAAGGTTAAAGATAACAAATTAATATGCAAAACATTGTGAAAATTTTGTTTAGGCCCTAACATATTGTCACTAAACATAGGTGTAGTTACTGCATCTAGTACTAGTGGCTAATGCTCATGTCATTTCTACCCAAATCATTTTGTTCAAACTTACATCTTGTTTTGTTTTTGTCCGGCAAAAAAACCGCTTCCACCTTGTTTGAATTTGGGCCACTTGCTCGGAGCCCAATGAGGCCCATTAGGTCCATATTGCAACATTATCATATGATATGGACCTCACAAGTTCCAGCTCCCAAGTTCATCAACCTCCGCCTCACTTCACGGGCCACACGATCACAACACATACAGTCTGTGTAGGTCTAAGATCTCCGGGAGCGAGTCCGCCATTCGAGCTCTCCGTCACCGTCCCCGGAAAACCCACAAACACATTCCTTAAAGACGCAGGTCTATCTCTCTCTATCTCTACTAATTGCTTTTTGGGTCAAATCTGAAAACTTTGAAAACACATTTTGATGACGACATGACCTATAGAAACACAAACCCAGTTGTTTTCTCAGTCACTGTTTGCGCTTAACTACCTAGTCAACTGTTTGGTTTCAAAAATGCTAGCTCAAACAATGCCTGGTTTATGTTTCTTTGTTTATGTTTATCTACTTCTTTCCAGGACTCTTGGATTTGATAATACAAGGAGCTCGAGCTTTATGTAAAATTTGTCACATTTCTAATTGGTTTCGTTTGTTTGTTTTAGAATTCTGATTGAGCAGTCTAAGTAGCTCAGCTTGAGATATGTTGATAATTGGGGCGGTATTGGTTCTGGGCATCGTTCTGGGAATCTTCATCTTCATCTCACGTGACTCAAAATCTGGTATTTTCTCTTTTTTTCTTTTATGTCATTCTTAAAGGAAAAAAATTTACTAGGTTTGCAGAAGTTAAAAAGTTTGAACCTTTACAAATAAATCTGTTTCGAATTGGTTTATAAAACAGAAGATCTCTTTGGGTGCAGGGCGTACCAAAAGAGTTCAGTCAAATACTAAAGATCAGAAGGTATGTTAATTATTAATAACCCCTTTTTTTTTTTTTTTGGAAATACCAATAAATTTTTAAGGAAGTGCTTATGTTATTTTAGACTACTAAAGCTGAGACATGTTTTAAATGACCTGTTTTCTTTAGACAGCCAAAAGATACACTAAAGCTGAAGTCTCTTTGCATAATAAGAGAACTGATTGTTGGATAATTCTCAAAGACAAGGTAACAATGTAACATCATGATTTTTTCAGTTGGTTAAGGTCTCTTGTGTTTCTTGTGTATTCACACTTGTATATTCCTTGTGTAAACCAAAAAACTTGGCAGGTATATGATGTTACCTCATATGTAGAGGAGCACCCAGGCGGCGATGCCATCCTAGCACATGCTGGGGATGATTCAACTGAAGGGTTCTATGGGTAAGTGCTCCTTGTGATTGAATGGTTTTCCTTTTCATTACTCATTTGGAAATAATTAGAATAGCATATATGTTTCTCCACTCATTGTTGCTTCCATAAATTTTTATGACGATGTCTCATTAACTGATCTTTTAATGATCAAAGTTTTCACTGGCTGTGTAGTAGTTAATGTAAGTCACTGGGATGAACTACTTATGTTTAAGTCAGAAAGCTTTATACTGGGTGTCTTGGCTGTATGAAAATGAAACCCAGACAAGATACTGGTCAATTGGGAATTGATATAGATCGCTTCTCTCTTAAGATAGCGCTACAGACATGTAAAATGAACCCCTACTTTGACTTCTCTCGTGCTTTGGATCCCAAAGTATGCTTTTGGTATTGACATACATAATGAGTGGTGACTTTTTCTTTCTGTTATCTTTACTAATTATTGATGTATATTAGCGCATTTTATTGCATTTCAAGGTTATGGCAATGATGATCTTGACATTTTCTTATTGATCTTCACTTTTCATGTGGTAGGCCACAACATGGTACCCGAGTCTTTGACATAATCGACGACTTTTACATTGGATATCTGGAGCTGTGACCAATTAGAGTCAGTAGTTTGCATAATCTGTGGGAGAATGTAGTTTAAGATTCCTATTCTTCTTTTTGCAATTTTGTCTAAGTGCAGCATTGTTTCTGTAGACACCCATTTTCTAGTCAGTTTCAGTATTGCATTTATCACCTGTTCGTTAATGGGTTTGTCATAGTCCCATTTTTACATAATTTGCTGACCTTATAAATTGAAAGGGCACGCACAGCAGTACAGCACAGGGAGATTTTTAAAATTGATTTCCCATAATGTTAATTTATACACTTTATATTAATGCCGACACTGTTGGAACCACCGACCAGCTCATCTAATGACATGTTCTTCCAAGAGAATTCTCATTGCAAGCTCCCGTTAACATTTTAGATTTGTATCCGCTACATTACTTGGAAATACAGTGTTTCTCTGATCAGTTTCGAGTTGGCCCAAATAATGGAGGGTGGAAAAATTGGTTAGGATTAGTATAGTTCAAGAGTAACATTTTTTCAATGTAACAAAAATAAAAACGTAGTTATTGGAAGGTTTCACATACAAAAATGCACATGCTATGTATTCTGCTGCTAAAAGATGAGCAAAAGATTCAAATTAACAAATATGTAATTGAGCCAAGATATCGTGGTAAGACTTTAAGACCATAGGAATATCACATCTCCACTGGCTATCATTTGAATCTCAACCGTAGAAGAATTTAAGTCAGAGATCAAAGAAAGAAAAAAAAAAGAATGAGATTGCAAATTACAAGTCAACCCAGCCAAGGGTGGGTTGGGGTCGAAGAATCAAATGGATTGAATGGAGTAAAAAATGGAACAAAAATTTCTAAAACGCTTTAATCAATCAATAATGAATGGCCAAGCAATCAATCCAACCCCAACCAAATTTTCTTCCACCACTCTCGTCGCCCATCCCATCTTGAAGCTGGGCAAAGTGATCATAAGATGTTTCACTAAACACATTTCTAGATATCATATTTCTTCGGCTGACGCCACTGTGCCAAAGTTCTGGCCAAGGAGCTGAGGAATGACAATTTAGGAGGAGCTCCTTTCTTCCCTAAATGCTTTCCTCCCAAATCCGTATATACAGGACCCATATCCTTGCTTCGTTCAATCTTCGGTGAAAACATATCAAAAACAATTCAGAAGAAACAACTGAATTTTTTTTTTTTTTTTTCATATAGTGGACAAACTGAAGTTCTTGAAGTTAAAAAGAAAGGGTTTAGCCAGCATACCTTGAATATCTTCCCATCCTTTAAGTGATATCGGATACCAGACCAATTTATAGACTGAGTAAAATGAGAGCGCATGGCAGAGATGGGGTATAAAAAATTATCTACTAGAATTGCAATAAATACCTGCCCAATTCAAAACCAGTACATGCACATTAGAGAGTACTCATTAGCCATCAACAACATGTCCCAGCTCCAACTGTAAAGTGAAGTTTTGATATTTACATATAAAATTCGGCTTTTACAAATATCTGCTGCTTCTATGGTATTTCCAAACAAAACCTTATAGTAGTTCACTTAGCTTAGTTGTGTCTTCTTTGTTTAATTAGTGTGTTAGCTTGCTATCAAATCTCTGATTGCTAGAGGTCTGAATTCAAAACATCTGATCTAGTGGTGGTGAGACTACCTATATGTTTTTAGTCTCTCAAACATCTGAATCCAACTATTTACATCCAGTCACTCACAGGTCAAAATGATATTCCACTCGTGTTTACTAAGGGAAAAATTGTTCAAGATAGAAGTTGCTAAGAACACTTACTACAACGAGTACTGGTTAAAGTTTTTCTATAAAACAGGAGTTAAATGGTGAAACTTTACAATAATAGATGCCATTCAATCCACTGTATAGAGAGAGAGGGATGGGTTACTTACAAGGCCCCAGTTGTAAGTAGCAAGTGAGAGTTTAGGTGCCTCTGGTGATAACATGTTGCATAGATGAACTTCTATCCTTGTCAAGTTCCACATTGAAAGAAGTTCTGTAAATGTGCATACAGCTAGGCAGGCTACCAGTTTCAACCCTGGGAAAAAAGTGGTTGGAATGGTCAGGACTACATATATTGTTGCGTAAGAAAAAGAATTCAAATTTATGGTGCATGTCTCAAGCTTGAACTTATAATTCCGGAATTGAGAAAATAAATGGTGAAAACAGAAGATGCATGTATTTGACATGAAGATCAAAGCTTAACTTGCATACTCATTTTCCACACAGGTTTGTTCTAAATCAACATGACTAACCTAAACTAAAAGGAAAAAGTAGAGTGCTCACCACCAAAAGTGAAGGTTGTTTCTTCAATCGAATACCCCTTTATATACATTCGTAGGGCTGCTGTGATATGAACCAAGGCCATTAAGTATGGTGTTACAAATCCCCATGAGAGATAGCAGTGGGTAGTAAACAATGCACGGTTCATTATCCAATTAACCGTTGTAGTATATGATTCCAATACAAATGTCTGCTTCCTCAAGTAATTCCAATACCTACATGAGAAGTCAAAAGATTTAAGCATGAAGTATGGCAGTTTTGGATTTAAACAAGTTTGCATTACAAACCTTGAAAAACTAAGATCACTTGCAAGGGGATGAGGAAATACGGCAACTGGAGGTGATGTGATGAGCCTCTTATGAGCCCCTGTAAAGAGAGAATAATATCAGCAATAATGCATAACTACTTTAAACATACTGAACAAAAATCATGGAGAAAGCCTTGATGTGATATCTCCCCTCCCCTTGTAAAAGCTTGTTCCCCAACAAAAATAGGTAAAAAAAGGGTACTGGAAGATCACATATTTAACATTTTAACAAGCAAAAGCAAATAGTATGCACCAGATATGGTCTAGCTTGGGAGGATATTTATATATCAAGTAATCAAGCAGACCACCAGAGGTCGAAGATGAAGGTGATGGCAAGGAAACCTAGGTTTCAACTTAAAGAATATTGAAACCCCAGGAGAGCGACCAATGATGGTATAATGCAATGTGACAAGATCAATGTGTCTACACCTACTCAATCAAGTTGCATAGAAAACATCAATGAGTATATTACCAGCTATAGCTGCAAGAGTCATATCATCAGAGTAACCACCGTCTCGAAGTCCTGAGACCACACCATAGCGATCAAGTCTAAAATCATCTGCATGCATCTGCAAATCATCTACAACAGTTAAACAACATCTCTATTTAGTGCATGCATGAATTAAAGAAGGTAACTGATACTTGCCATCATGCACCCTCCCCACAGAAAGAATGTCCTTCCACCAGTAGCAAAGCCCATTGAGCAAGGCTGTAGACAAAAAAAATTCCATAAATCAATGAGTCGGACTATAATTGGGATAAAGTGGAGGAAGCTTAAAGATAAAATACAAGAAATAACTTCAAAGTATAGATACTTGTACTATTGTATATGAAAAATTTTGGAGCACAGGTAGTCAATGGTGCCATACCATATGATATTCATAAATGCAGTAACTCCCTAAGCTTCCCGAAGGTAAATCAAGAGGGTATCCAGTTTGAATAAATATCTGCAAATAATTTCCAACAGAATTAACCCCATAAGAGAATCCACAGCTAACACAACCACATGAACCAAAACAATAAATGCCCAAAAAAGAGAAGTATAAGATAGGTTATAATATAGTGTCGGCATACAAAGATCATACGTCAGGATTTTTCTCCATCTCAGCAGTTAGGGCTCCAATTGACCCAGGGTGAAGCCTAACATCATCATCCAAAAATAATACATACTTGCTGTCTTTGTGCATTTTCTCCACCCCAACCTGCAAAAAGATATTACTATCTATTAATTAACATGATTGGGCACAAGAGAATCACATGCTTCAAAGTTCAAACCACGTAGGCAGAAAGTTTGAACAAGAATAGGCAATAAGCCTCAAGCTCAAATTTCCCTATCTATTTGTAAGTTCAGCTTTCATTTTCCTTCTACATGAATCCTCAAAGGAAACGCTACACAATAATCAGTCTGATCCAGTACCTAGTCTAAACATATAACACACAAGAGTGATAAACAAATTTATATTCCTGTATAATCTAACTCCAAAAGAAAAGCACTTCAGCATAAAGGAGAATTATAAATACATTCCGACAAGAGAAGATAAAACATAAATTTTATTAGACCTTTGCACTTGCCCTATCAAAGCATGCATCATTTGGTACAATAAATATATACCAATTGATTGTGAATTTTCTGACTACAGGTTGTTGAAAGACCAGCTACAATAACCTTAGCATCAACCTCATCCTGTAAAGGAACCATGGTAAAATGAGTAAATCAGTTAGACATATCATATTGGCATGCATGCAAACATAAGGATACTGAGTAAGAATGGTTTAGTTTCAAAAATATCCAGATGAAGAAAAGTCATCCTTCCAAGCACATGTTACATAACTTTGTCCTAGATATTTTCTTTTTCAGAATATCAAGAGATTTCATATTTAAAACAAAAAATCATGATTTTTCTGAAGTTATATATACCTTAAGATCTGATAATAACATCGATACAGCACGGTAAGCAGGGTCGTCTGTACTCTCCACCACAAAAAGAAATTCTAAAGGACCACCATAGAGAGATGTGACCTGTGTTCATTAATGAAGCAAAACCATAAACAGTTAGACCATACAAATATTTGGAATTGATGAATCAACTTGCACATGGATTTTAACTCAAAATTTTGAAAAGGTTCAAACAGCTGGCCACCAGCTTTAAAGAGAATTTGAAACACTTTATCTGATAATCTAATCATTCAGAAAGTAACTTAATATTAACAAAGACACAATCTATTGACAGGAATGGAAGCGTCCTTCTCACCTGACTTGTCCAATTATGTAAATTGTGTTCTCCAAATCCCTTTAAAGGCATAACAACTGATACTCTTGCAAGTTTGACTTGATTTGAGTGTTCAAGTTCATTGATATCATGGCAAAGGAAAGCAAAGCTATTCCCACGTTGCATGCTATCCTTCATTCGTTTAATCTCTCTATTCCTGAGGGGAAAAACAGACAAAAACAAAAAAATCTTGAATACCAAACAAAAAATGGAAGTTCAGCATTGAATAAGCCATAGAGGTCATTCCAGTGGTTCATACTACACTGGAGCCAAAATATTCATTCAAGTACCTGACATAAGCTGCACAAGCCCACCCAAAAGCAAGAATCAAACAGATGAAACATCCCTACACCACAAATAAAGAAATTAGATATGTATAGTCACACCACAACATCAAAGGACCCAAGAAATAAAAACAATGAAATGGGAACAATGAGCGACCACTGGTAACCAACCAAAAGAAAATATTGCCAACTATTTTAGTCTAATAATATGAAGATCTTGAACTTCCAAATCTCAGAGGAGTGTAACTTACACTTCCTATAAAGAAACTAATATTTCAATTAGAAATTAAAATACAGAATCACCTAAGCTATTGAAAAATGTAGTTGTAATATAAGTCGACTTTCGGCATGAGAAGCTGCCAGCCAGAGGATACTTTTCTAACACTTTATCTATACATATAGCCAAAAAAGAAGGAAATCCATGAAAAGAAAAAAACTAAGAGTTTCTTAGCCATTTTTTTTTTAAATAAAGAGAAAGGAGAGGGAGAAGAGAGACAAGGGAGGTGGGGAACAAAGGAATGAAGACATATAAAATTAAAATAAAAAACACAAAGAATCATTTACGAAGTCATTAATTTATAGTTTAAAAATCATTCGAAAGTATTTTCTCCTCTCTCACCTCTGCTCTCTTCCTCTCTCTCCAAAAAACAGAAACAAAAAAGTGAAAACATGACTAAACGGGTCTACAGGAAACCTATTCATGAAATTGCAAACACATTATCAATATAGGAAAAACAGATTAACATCAAACTACCAATGATTATGACCTAAAATTAAATATTTGACCTCTAATATGCAACGAAGTACGGATTTCACACAGAAAATAAAGAATTACACCTCATGTAGTGCCTGGTCAGAATCTGAGCTTAATTGTCTATTACAATATAATATCCCGTGTTATAGAAAAATAAATAAAGTTTAATTTATTTTTTTGGCAACAATCCAATTTAAAATTTGAATTTGCGAATTTCACAATTTTAGCCTAAATTTAGGACCTGAATTTGAATTGTATGATTGTATCAAGCAATTTAGCCAATTCGAGACACCAACACATAAAACACAAAGAAACAAAATTTTCTACTCGTGAAATTTCTCGGCAGCCAAAAAGACCTGGATCTGAACAGACGCAAAAATCTCAAAAAAAAAAAAACAAAAGAAAAAAAGAGAGAGAGGAAGCAAACCTGGATCTGGATGAAAACTGCGAGGGGGCTACAAAACGTTCTGCTGAGAGAGAAGAGAAACGAATCAAAAGGATCCAATGCAGACATTGTGTTTGTGTAAATTCGATTCTCTCTGTATCTGGTGTATATCTCTCTCTCTCTCTCTATCTCTCAGTCTTTTCCTCTGAGTTGCGTTGCGTGCGTGTCCGTTTGTTTGTCAAGGGCAGAAGACGAAGATGGCGAGGAGAGAAGCCCGAGGCTTGAGCTACGCAGACATTCTCTCTCAGATCGCCATGGACGACGAACGAAGACGAACAGCGTCGAGAAAAACGTAAGAGAGAGAGAGAGAGAGAGAGAGAAAAAAAAAGAGATAGAAGGGAGATAGAGAGAGAAAGAAGGGGGAGGGGTTAGAGTGAGAGAGCGCGTAATTTTATATTTCGAAGACACAAGAGTACAAGACAGGTTGGGGGCGCTGGTTGGCTCTAAGGGCTGGCTGGGCCTGATGGACCACACAACCCAATACAACGCAACACAACACAACACAACGCAACACAACAACCAACCTCTTATTCCCTTCTCGTGCTGCCTTTTTCCCCTTTTTAAGGTTGAGATTTTAGAGAGAGAGAGAGAGAGAGAGAGAGAGAGAGAGGGAAAAGAGCGGAGAGAGATTGATACAGTTGGGTTGGTTGTTATTTGTACATAACAACGACCAAGTGAGAATTGAGAGGACGTCTGACGTGGCACCCAAGGTAGATGCTTCTTTATGATTCGAATCTTTAATTTGCTCTGTTGTACTTGTACTACCTTTTTTTAATTTCAAAAAGCACCATAGTATATCCTCTTTCTTAATTCCAATCCGAGTCATACAAAGAAGATTAACATGAAAAATGGCCTGGTATAACTAGATTTGACGCTGTATTTTTTTTTTTTTTTTTTTTTGACAGTGTTTTTTAAAAGTACTTTTATTTAGTAGCGTTTTTATCAAAAGCGCTTATGTTAAGAAGCACATATAAATTTTTATAAAACTTTTAAGTTGTTTATGCAAAAACACTTGAAAGTGCTTCTTGAGAAAACACATATCAAGTGCTTCTCAAAAAACTTCTTAAAAGTGCTTTTATAACTTAAAAACACTTCTAATTATTTTTGTCAAACGCTATCAAAAGCATTTTTACTAATTTGAAATCGCTTTTGACAATTTAAAAAGCAGTGTCAAACGGACATCTCTTATATGAGCTGGATCGTTCCTGACTCTTATTTATTTGGGTTTGTACATTGTTTCAATTCATCTATGATTTTGTATGCTATATAAATTCTTTTAATCATGAAAATTTTATATTTTAATAATAAAATAGTGAATTCAATAGTTATATATCATTGCCAATGATTATTTGGTTCAGTCGATCACACATAATCTCATTTTGTCTAAGTAAGTCTTCAGTTTAAAACTTATTGAAGCCATCAAGGATATATATATATATATTTGTATATCATTTACTGCTTGAATAGTTGTATGTTAGATTTTTTTTTTTCGGAGAAAATTAAGAAAAACACAAAGAAGTTTCCTAGTTAATTTAGCCTCACTACGTTGCCTGCTAATGCCTAGGAATGCTTCATTGCAATTAATTGGAAATCAATGTATCTTATTTAAACTGGAGAGTGGGGATGATTGTCCTCATTTTGTAGTTCATTATTGCCGTTTGACAATTTTACAAAATAAGAAATATAATATAGGATGCTAAGCAATTATTGGGCACGAATCAAGGATATAATTTACATGAACAATGAAGATTTGTCAGTCTTGGAAGCTATTAGTAAATCAAGGAAAATTAGCAAAACGTACTACTTTGAAATTAATTAAATAGATTATCTTAATTTAATCTTTGTTAAGTTGTTGATCTTTGTTTTTTTGTGAGTGAGATCCACAATGAAATTCACATACATCACAACAATCTTCGATACATGTGTGGACAACCATTTTTAAAAATATTTAACATTAATCTAATTGTTCTTAAATTATCATTATCGTTCATCTAATTTTTTTTTCAAATAATGACCATGTGGATTTAACAAGTATATTAACAATAAAAATGACCAATTTAGTCTCTTTAATTTCAGTGTATTACAACAAAAAAATTTGTACTATAGAATCTAATTTGGGTACTATAGAATCTTCCTTCTCGCGAGTAATAAATCTGCTTATTTCATCACACTAATGTGCACAGTTTGCCGGACTCATTAATATGCACTTGTAGATGTCTACAAAGTACGAACCACAAGCACATCATCTTGTGGTCACATGGTGACAACTGATAGAAAGTTATGTTTCACGTACAACAACCAAATGCACAGACGACTTAGTATAACAGGGGAATGATGTGATTATATGTCAAAGTTTGCAGCTCAAAAGTCAAACCCAATAACCTGCTTTTACTTCTAATGAAAGAAAATTTCTAGAATGCAACCTTGTATATCACACAATCATTCTTTTAATTTTGAACATAACAAATTCACTTTTCCTATTTAGGGTATAGAATGAAAATCATCGTTTAATATGATTATATAGATATAGGATGAATATTGTATAGAACTAAATTGGGAAGCCAGATGTATAGGGGAAGTAGTGTTGGTCATCCTCACAAAACGATGCAAAATAACTTATGCAATTAAGTGCTTTTTTTTTTTGGCAAGAAGTGGGCTGTCAATGAGCAAGTTAGGTTAATTAACATGCTATCAGCTATGGGAAGGCAGCTGGGATGGGCCATATCAGGACTTGAAGCAGAGGGAGGCATGAGAGCAATCTATATATATTCACTTGCTTCTCAATCACATCACAATATCACATGTTCTTGCCAGCTTTGTAGCCGATGGACCATGTTAGGAAAAGATAGCACATTGATTGTAGTTTGTAGATGGATATATATAAAAAAAAAAGATGGGAAATTTGATTGGTTGGGGTAATGGGGTCGTACATCCTTAACCTACCAGTCGCCTAATTCATTTGACTTGTGCCTACAATTCTTAGTGGAGGGATGATTGTTAGCTTTTTGAGATTTCTATCATGGATAAGTTATTTGGTCAGCGTGGGCCAATGCATTTGTTGGCAATCAACCGTATATGATATAACCAATCACGTAGTATTAATTGAGCTTTAGGATTGACAAAATATTAGAGAGAATATAACAATTATGGAGATAATGACAGTCTTCATATGTAGTTTTCATTTCTCTTAGTATGTGATACATGCATTTTTCATTTCTCTTAATATGCAATACATACAATAAATTTAAACTTTTAACTTTAAAAAAAATCAAGTGAGTTAACCGTTTCAAACTTTTATATTTAAGTCTAAAAAAGAGTTTTAATTTTGCAGATAGTGGTGGGGACTAGGAGCCACTTCCTTAATTTGCTCACGTATCCGACTTGGCACTTGGTAAGCTTCCTTTTTTTGTTTTTTGGTCAAGCACTTGGTAAGCTTCCTAAAGTCTAATGAAAGTATGAAACAACTCAAAAAAGTGTACCATGAAGCCGGCACAAGAGGCAAAAAGGGCAGCCGTGTACGAAACTGTCCAGCAGGCATTCATTGTCCATATGACCCAATGGAAATTCTATTAATCTATTCCATGTAGATGACAAGAGTTTATGGTATGAATGAAGCAGCTATGGCTATAATGATTTCAGCAGAACATCATGGGAGTGAAGTGATTGGGAAAGTTGGTAGACCATCTTTTAGCACGTGCAGTTTTTTGAGGTCCTAACTAATGAAAAGCATAAAGATGTTCAATGAGCATCTATTGGGCATGACTAGCCCAAGTCCATGTATTTTTCGGGTTTTCTAACCCGACGGTCATAAAAAAAAGCCCAAAAATGTGTACCCTTTCAAACCACATGTTCAAAAGCAATTATACATAGGTGATGAATAAATTAAGAACTTGTCAACATCTTACATCCACACTATTCCATATGCAGAGCCTAGAGCAGTTCTAATACTGCAAGTGCAGTTGCAGAAAACGCAAAATTTTAGCTTGACAACATAGCTATAGCTCTATAACTGCAGACAGTACTGTAATGCAGCAATTGGAAGCAGAGCATAATTCATATAATCATGAGAGTTGTGGTAATCATACATTAACGTTAGAATAAGTATCATCAAATTCATGTGCCAAGCTCACAAATAACTTTGAGGACGATCGGGGGCTGTTTCTACAATCAAATTCAGTAATAACATCCATACCTCCAATATATCAGTAGCTTGACAATAGTATGAACTGTGAGGACAACAATTGATGATCCCATTGCATTAACACCAAAAACTAGAGTTGTTATACTACATGTTTCAAATCAAGAGGCGAGAAGAAAATCAAAATTGTAAACCTACTCCTAATTTTAGATAAAGCTCTAAACAGTGCTAATACAAACTACAATGTTTATGATAAAGAGACATAAAAAAAAGGGCATCATGCTATTACAGACTACTTTATATAAATGAACTGAGCCAGAAAATAAATGGAGGGTCTAATCTGAATATCAATCAAGTCCGTCAATCTGCCCATCAACCACATTGACATCTTTCTTGTAATTGTTCCCCGTTAAGTGATGAAGAAGCACACCAGCTGCAACACTGACATTCAAGCTCTCTACAGCCAAAAATGATCGGAACTCTTGAGCTGAGCACCCATGATTCATATCCACAGTCTCACTATCATCAACTCCACTAGCAGTTACATCCAAAGGAATATTCCCTGGGATTCTAATCAAGTCAGTGCAAGATCTTTCTACCAAAGGCCTCAACCCAGTGCCCTCACTGCCCAGAACAAGAATTGTTGGTACAATGGGCACAACCTCATTCAAAGGAATAGCTTTGGTAGAAACAGAACCTCCAAGAACTCGCCAACCATTTTCAGCCGAGGTTGTTAGGAACTGCATCATATTCTTGCAGTATCTCAACTCCATAAACTCAAGTGAGCCTGCACTTGCTTTGCTCACAACACCACTCAGTGGGGCTGAATTCTTTGCACATAACACCACCCCTGAAGCTCCAAAGAAGTAAGCAGACCTGATGATTGCCCCCAAATTCTGAGGATCTGTAACCTCATCCAAAGCTACCCAAAGAGAACCCTTATCTTCCTCGACTGAAACTGGGTCCAATTCCTTGATTTTTACCATCTCCAATGCAGAAGCATCTAGAACCAGACCCTGGTGAGGTCGATTATCAACAACCATATTAAGATCATGCTTGGACACATCCTTTATACTTAACCCAATTTTATCAGCCATCCTCAAAACTCTCTCAAAGCTCTTCTTGTCCTTCTTCTTTTTATTATTATTGCTGAAATCCAACCCTTCTTGAATATACAATGCATAAAATTCTCTTCTTCCAGCTGACAAAGCAGCTAAAACTGGACCAACACCATAAACACCTTGGCCAACCATCCTAGGCACAGATGATTCAGTAGCCTCTTTCCATGTCTTTCTACCCCAATTTTCCTGCCTATTCCACCTTTGATTCTCAGGCCTCCGAGATCCAAATTTTTCATCTTCCATTCCCCTGAACCTATATTTAATCTTATCCCACCTTGGATCATCAACAACCTCCATTTCTTCTTCTTTTTCTTCATCTCCTTCTGTATCGGCTTCTTCCAATCTTGCATTCCTCTCACTGTAATCACTTTGCCGATCCTTTACCATACTTACTATTCTAGTTCTACTTTCTTTCCTCCCCTGCTCTCGTGAACCACTTTTCCCAACAAAAGTTTCTGCTGACACCTCCCAAGAAGAACGACCGGTCTTCGACTTATTTTCTTCCTCTGACCTTTTTGCTGATTTGTCCCAAGAGGACTTACTACTGTCTCCATCAAAACTCTTTGCAGATTCCCCCCAAGAAGCATTATCGCTGACTTTCTCTAACCTCTTAGCAGATTCTTCCCAAGAAGAAAGAGATATCTTTGTAGCTGTTGCTCTCTCCAACCCTTTTGCTTCCTTGGCTTTGGCTGCTGGAAACCATGGGAGTCTTTTCCCAGCTCTTGCCACACCACTCCCTCCATTAACTTTCTGTGTAGACCAATTCGAAAAACCTCTACTTCTAAGCCTAAATCCGCTTGTGACACTTCTGGGTTTTGCATTAATGCCCCTTTCTACGATCTTATAACAGGAATCGGTTGGAAAATGAACCAAATGGGACATCCCATACGTTTTATGATCAGAACCACATGTGGGTTTAGTGAACCTCACCCAACTAAGGTTTAGTGGGGGTTTTGGATGAGAACCAATCTGTAAAGATTGGGGCTTTGAGGTGTGGAATGATTTGAAGCATCTGGGTCTTGAACAAACCCTTACAGCCAAGGGAAATGCTTGGCCCTTTGTTAAATTAGTGTACATTTTATTCACTAACTTAAAAATCAGATAACTGAATCGGGAAGCATAAAAAAGGATGCAGAAAGGAACAAAACCTGAATCAGAGACAATATCTGGCGAAAGTAGCAGGCTCTTGATTCACTGTGTACCTTATCCACTCATAATATCCATAGTCCACGGCACATAGCATCGGTTAGCTAAACCCCTCCGAAGTTTATCGAGGATGAATGAGTAGAGACTGAGGATGATGGGGAGGTTTAAACGACATCGGTGGAAGATAAGAAGCTTACTCTAGCCACGACGCCGTTACACTAAAACCTCCGAGTGAACTAACATGGGCCCGAAGAGTGAAGGGTAAAGTGACTGGAATACCCTTGTGGAGGGACAACAACACGCTCCATGCATTTTTTTTTTTATGAGCAAATGGTTGTTTCAATTTAGTACCCCAACTTTGAAATCTTGCAAAAAAGTACCTCA
>QANW01011710.1:1929-61384 GCA_003254865.1 Dryas drummondii | reverse complement strand
AAAAAATTTATTATTTTTTAAATTTAAGGAAAAGACGAAAATACCCCTGCTATTTTGATAGAAAAATTAACGTAGGTACTATTTTGACACAAAATAAAAGTTGAGGTACTTTTTTGCAAGGTTTCAAAGTTGGGGTACTAAATTGATACAAAATGAAAGTTGATGTACTTTTTTGCAAGGTTTTAAAGTTGGGGTACTAAATTGAAACAACATATAAAGTTGAGGTACTAAATTGTAATTTGCTCTTTTTTTATTATATAGTTATATTTGGTTAATGGGTGATTTTTTTATACTAATGGGTAATTTTTCTCTAGTCATTTGGGAAATTTGCTTCTTAAAAATTTCCGTGGTTTCCTCTAGCCACTTTGGATTGTGATTGTGTTTTGGCCCGTGTGTTTAGGCTTTGTTTGATCCACTAAGTGGGAATTTTATTGTTCATTCTCGACAATAATTTGTTTATCTTTTCATTTAATATTTGTTTTTAAAATTAAGTTTTTCAAGTTATTTAAACCGTATGTCATGCGCTTAAATACTCTATATCATTATTAATCAATGATATTTAAAAGTGACATTAACTACCAATTACAAGAACATTTGAATGTTTATAAACCATAAAATGAATTTAAAGTGTAAGGTTTATTATAATTGAAATTGTAAAGCCTAAAGAATAATTTTATTCAATTTACTATGAAGTTTAATAAGAAAAAAAAAACAATAGTATTGCACGATTTCCATTTGTTTTTGGTACTAGATTTTCCTTTATTTTGATCTGAGGCTATAAATGTCAGTTCACAAACATTTTCACCCGGACCAAAAAAACTCGACCCGATATTTTAGATTCTTAGAAGGATATTTCCGTCAAACCGCCAAACTAAAACCTAGAACAACAAGTAAACAAGTCCCCTTATTTCGATCTCTCTCCCTCTTCTTCAAACTTCAACCTCGAAAGCGAAAAACCCTCTCGCCCCCACCGCCTCTAACACCATGGGAACTCCAGAGACTTCTCGGGAACCGTGCCCGGACCGCATTCTCGATGACATCGGCGGCGCCTTCGGCATGGGCGCCGTCGGCGGCTCCGCCTTCCACTTCCTCAAGGGCGTCTACAACTCCCCCTCCGGCACCCGGCTCGTCGGTGGCTCGCAAGCCGTGCGCATGAACGCGCCACGTGTCGGCGGGAGCTTCGCCGTTTGGGGCGGCCTGTTCTCCGCCTTCGACTGCACCATGGTCTACGTGCGCCAAAAGGAGGACCCATGGAACTCCATCATCGCCGGCGCCGCCACAGGCGGCTTCCTCCAGATGCGCCAGGGGCTCGGCGCCTCGGCTCGCTCGGCTGTCTACGGTGGGGTCCTATTGGCGCTGATCGAAGGGGCTGGGATCATGCTTAACAAGTTTATGAGTCAACAGCAACAGATGCCTATTATGATGGAAGAGCCGCCGAATACGGCTGGGCTTCCTCCTATGGGCCGGGCTCCGGGCCTGCCGGGCCCAGAGGCACCGTCTTCGCATAGTGGCTCCTCCGAGGAGAGTTCTTCTGGTTCGTGGTTCGGAGGGTGGTTTGGGAAGAACAAAGAGCCTGAGGTGAAGAGTAGTGGAAGCGAGACGAAGGTTTTGGAGAGTTTCGATGCGCCCCCAGTGCCGACCTTCGAGTTCAAATGATTGATTTGGTAAGGAGGGGTTTTTGATTATAAGGCTGGCTGATTAAGGGGTTTTGATTAGAAAGCTGATTAATTTGTATTTAAGAGGATTGGTATTTGAAGTCGGGTTTTGGAAAGTTGAGCTTTTTATTGCTGATCTTTGCGTTGGACAATATATTTATGTTGTGCTCTCTCTTTATTTTTTAAATAATCAGAAAATTATAGGTATATTATAATGCTTTTGCAATGCTGTATCTTGAATTTCAACTGTCAAGACGTGGCCTTTCCTTTGATCAGTGCTTTGGAATGATTGATATCTGAATGAGATGTTATTATTGTACTTCTACAGTCTTTAGCCAATTGGAAAAACATTTTGCGTACGAAACAGAAACACTGCTTTGTTATCATTCTCTTAATTTACTTGTTTGGTAAGAAAACCGTTCCTACCAATTTGAGTAGTGCCATCTTTATTACTTGTTTTATGAACTAGCTGAGATCAATTGTATAGGAAAAGGGTATTGTGCTGTTTTTAATTGTATGTGTTAAATGCCATTCTTACTGAAAGCTTTGTAAACCATGTTGTGGAAAATAGATGCAAAAGTTAATGGAAGTACCATTTGAAATTTTTTAACATACGATTATGCAGGCTGGTAAGCACTTGTGAAGGTTGGGAATTGTTATGTGAACTCTGGATTACATTCTGTGTTTTGAGATCTTTTTCATATGCGAAAATGCTTCATAAGCTTATCACTGGTTTATGGGGCCATGATTACCAATGGTAGATTAATTCTATGCAGTTGGGAATGCTTAGAATTTGCATTCACTAGCTGGTGTATGCCTAATTTGTGAAATGGTGATAATGTCGTTGTGACTTGGTTTAGGGTTTTCACATTGGCTTTGGTGGTCAATACCTAATTTTATTTATCGTTTGTGTTTATATGTTCCTTACTTGTGCACGTTTGCATGTACCATGTTGAGGCCTGGCCATTTACACAATCTGTCCAAGGATGGAGAAACTAGTTTCCTTTGTTATGTTGTTAGGATAGGCTTGGTCCTGGTTATATTTCATTTAAAACTTTTATCATGTTATAGCTAGCTTCTTGTAGTAGGTCCTTCATTGGATTTAGGATTTTGGGAGATTGTCATTGCTGAAACTTGTAAGGTTTAAGCATAGAGTAGACATGAAGTGATCATATATGCAGAGAAGAAAACCATGTGTGGCCTCCACATCATATAATGCCCCTTCTTTAGCAAAAATTAAACCAGAACTATTGTTAGATCAATGTCTAATCAAGTGCTGAAGTTTGTTGTGGTAATTTCTTGGTAGTATCCACCATGGTCTGTGATTATGCAAATGTTTAGAGTTTGGAATCTATTGAGTGGCTGGAAGTCTCTCGTTCTGGCCGTAGTAGGGTTTAGGGTTTCCTTAAAAAGGAGAGGTGTGTATAGATGTTGGAGAGATGAGTGGAAATGTTTAGTATAATATAAGTTAATTATTTTTAAAATTTTTAAGTTAAATATTTGTCTTCAACAGTCAATTTATATTAGAATTATAAATTAACATGTCATTAAATTGTCCCAATAAACACCCAAAACAATTTTCTGGTACAATTATTTCTATGCTTCCTCTGCCACTACCACGACAATTTATCAGTGATAAGTGAAAAAAATAAAATAAAGGGCGACGTTTTTGACACCTGCCAATTTTTTGGAGTACGAAAATCTTGCTATCTAGAAAAAAAAAAAAAAAAAAAGGAAAAAGAAGACTTGGTGTTAAAATTGACAATTATAATCTACCATCTATCATCTAATTAATTTTTTTGTCGGCGATCTATCATCTAACTTGATTCGAATTGTCAATTTATAAAAATGAAAATTAAAGTTTAATATTTGGTTTAAACTTCTTTGTTATTGTTTTTTTTTAATATAAAAATTATATATATCAATATATGCACAAACTGCAGATAGGCCGTTGATTTTGCATAAAAATAATAACAGCAAAACAGCCGTCCATTTAGACAAGATGAGATGATACGATGATACTGAAGATAGTCAAAGGCATTCCACTTCCACTCGTTCGTCCACTCTCCCATTTCACCACTCTCTCCCGCCTCCACCTCCGCTGCCGCTCCATGGCCACCGCCACCGAGCCCGCTATCAGCCCATCAACCACCCGCGTGGGCTGGATCGGCACCGGCGTAATGGGCCGGTCCATGTGCGGCCACCTACTCAAAGCCGGCTACACTCTCACCGTCTTCAATCGCACGCTCTCCAAGGCCCAACCCCTCCTCGACATGGGGGCCCACCTGGCCACCTCCCCCCACGGTGTCGCCTCCCAATCCGACGTAGTCTTCTCCATCGTAGGCTACCCCTCCGACGTCCGCTCCGTCCTCCTCGACCCCACCACCGGCGCCCTCTCCGGTCTCCGCCCCGGCGGCGTCCTCGTCGACATGACCACATCCGAACCCTCCCTCGCCGCCGAGATTTCCGCCGCCGCCGCCGCCAAAAACTGCTTCTCAATCGACGCACCAGTCACCGGCGGAGACGTGGGAGCTAAAAACGGAACCTTGGCGATCCTCGCCGGCGGGGACGAAGACGTTGTCCGACGGCTGACCCCATTATTTTCTCTCATGGGCAAAGTTAATTACATGGGTGCCACTGGGAAAGGGCAATTCGCAAAGCTAGCGAACCAGGTAATCATAGCTTCGACGATGGTGGGACTGGTGGAGGGCATGGTGTATGCTCACAAGGCGGGTCTGGATGTTGGTCGGTTTCTAAGTGCAATATCGGTGGGTGCAGCCGGGTCAAAGTCGTTGGATTTGTATGGGGGTCGGATCTTGAAGAGGGATTTGGAGCCCGGGTTCTACGTGAACCACTTTGTGAAGGACTTGGGGATTTGTTTGAAGGAGTGCCAGAACATGGGTCTGGCTTTGCCTGGACTGGCTCTGGCTCACCAGCTTTACTTGTCGTTGAAGGCTCATGGGGAGGGCAATTTGGGTACCCAAGCGCTTATTTTGGCTCTGGAGCGCCTTAATAATGTTTCACTTCAATCTGCTTCCTCAACTTAAGACTCTGCAGAAGCCAATTGTATCATTTTTAACATGAAATGGTATGAATCTTCATCTATTTCTTATAGTGAACCAAGTGATAATCCACATTTTCCATCCTTTGTCTAAGTTGTGGTTTTTACTGCTGTTTGTTACTTTATAGTTACTCCCTCTGTATGATGTGGAATGGATTGCTATAATGCTTTTTAGTATAAATGGTTTTCTCATTACAGAGAGCAGATTAGTTGCCTCAAAGCGATTGTGTTTATTCTATGATATATGTCGAAATTTCCTTGTGTTAATTGTTATAAGAGATTGTTTTAGCAGTTAGCAGCGGCATGTGACAGGGTCATTGGATAATACTTGAAACACTATTCTGATTTGCACTTGCAGCTTGATGTTTGACTTTAAATTAGAGAAAATGGGACAGCAAGTTTTAGGATGAATTGATCAATTGTTCAGTTTTTACTAGTATTAGACAGGGCAGTATTGCTTTTAGAGCTGGATTAAGTGATAAATTATTTTCCTGCATATTGGTTGTTACCCTGCATCTTTAAAAGTAGCCCAGCCATTCGTTTGTTTACTTTAATGTAGCCTTCAGTAACTTATAAATACTCTTCTCTTAAAATATATTCCGTTCATAAACATATCAACTCAGCAATGTTTAGCCCAGCTATTGGTTTCTGAAGGAAAAGCTTATATTAATTTTGCCTTCAGATATTTGCTAATGGATTCCATTGCTTTTAACAATTAGCTAGTCTGATGATATTGGACACATTGGTGAAGGCTGAATATGTGCATACTTGGAATTCAGCTGAATTATAGACTACAATGTTGGGAGGTTGAAAATTGGGGCCAGATATGGCATGGCCGCATGGGTCATGTGGATAAGATCCTAACTAAGATGGCTGAGTTTGTGTATGATTCATTGCCTTGGTTACCTTGAGTTTGTGTATTATAGGGTATAACTGATATATCGTCACATGTATAATCAATCCAACGTGTAAGGGTATTATTGGACGATGTATTTATATTAGTAGGGTATAGTATTAATAACATTCACTCATATTATAACAAATAGATTAGTTATACCACGTGTCAATATAGCGGTTATACAGAATAATTTCTTCTAAAGTAAATGGAAATGGACCGTAGATTGCTTCTTAATAATCAGTTTAACCTTAGCTTGTTGCTTTTTCTGGCTCCTACGTTGTTGCTTTGGGCCTTTGTGGGTTTAGGCTAGGATGTTCTCTTTGGGCTTTGCCCTGTGTTAATACATACATAGGGAGTAAGTCTACATGCATTCAAATACTTAATTAGTATTGATTGGATATTTCTACACCTTATCTTACGCGCATCTTGTGTGTGTATGACGTAATCTAGTACTTTTAAATTAAAAGAAATACTCTTCTCGTGGGCTTGATTCACGTGTACTTTTAGATCATACATGCATCAGAGATTCCGTTTACATATGCTTACAATGTGGGTTGTGGAGGAGTAGTTTGAAGTGTATTGTGTACTCAACCACTCCTTTTCTCCGAACAGTGAGTCAGTGAATGACATGAATTGAATTTGTGTATACTTATTGCATCTTCCAGAACAAAGAAAAGTGTGACAACAAAACAAGAAGCACGTTCATAGTTATTAGTTGGAAGGAGGACTACCCAACCCACCTATACCCCTTGTTTTTCAATCCCATTTTGTCACTACAAGCAATTATTATTCTTTGCGTCGAATTTTCTTTCCTGTCAATATCAGTGAAAACACTGACGTACGTGTTGCTTCTAATGGAATCAGTAGTGCTAAATATTTTATATTTTTAAATTATGGAATACAAAACTCAACTTTTATTGCGTCAAACGGTCGAAGTCTTCCATCAAGAAATATACTTAAATATACTTTGTCGGTCTTCGTTCAACAAAGGCGTTCTAATTTGTACTTGGTTTCCAGGAAACTTCAAAGCCCTCTCGCGGACCTTTCACTCCTTGTTTTGGATTTATCCACATTTGTTTTGTTTTATCACCTTCTCTTCAGCAGACATTTGTGGTGTGGTGCTTATCTAAAGCTATTAGACAATAAGGATCCAGCAAAAACAATTTTAGAAATGGACAAAGGGAACTGATTTTATACATTATATTTCTTGAAGGCTAAACCTCTGGCAATGAAGATCTTAGCTGCCAATTATAAATTTATAATAACTTTCAAGCATGTGGGTTTTGGTTCCTCATTCCTCTATGCATCACTGCAATACAACACAAAGTCAACTACTACTCATCTGGTTGGAAATTCGAATTTCATATTCTTTGCCCATTATCTTAAAAGATTCACTGACTTGTAAAACCCAACATCTATAATTCCATATGTGATTATTTCTTTATAGTAGAAGAGTTTTATGAATCTGAGTTAACAGCTATAACTGATAGGACCAGTCCTCCACTAATTGGTGGTGGTGTCTATGCCCTCGTTGACCAACAATTTTCCAAGTCCACCACTGAATTTCCAAAAGCCTTTATGACCCTGCAATCATATTTTCCAAGTGCAAAGTTTCAAACTTGGTTGTTGGTTTCGCAGAAATAACAACCATCCTGCATCCTCTTAAGTCTGAACTTGCTTGTCCTCATGAGCAGCAGAGTTCAAACCGCGGGAACAAACTGAACTCTGAACCACACCCTCCTTCCCAATGACTAAACCGACCCCAACATCTTCTCTCCACACCCCAGTACTCTACTACCTTCTCTTCTTCATCCTCCTCAGCCATGCCAACTCCCAGTCATTTCAAGACCAAGAACAAGCAGTCCTGCTAAAACTGAAGTCATACTTGCAATCTCCACCCTTCCTCAGCCATTGGATTTCATCATCATCAAACACTTCCCACTGTTCCTGGCCTGAGATTACCTGCACAAACAACTCCGTCACCGGATTGGCTCTCATCGACAAGAACATCACCCAAGAAGTTCCAGCCTTCATTTGTGACCTCAAAAACCTCAGACACATTGATGTCCAGTACAACTACATCCCTGGACAATTCCCAAAAGCTCTCTACAGCTGCTCTAAGCTAGAGTATCTGGACCTCTCACAAAACTGCTTTGTTGGCCGCATTCCTGATGATATCGACAGCTTGCCTCAGCTTCAATTCCTTAACCTTGCTGCCAATTACTTTTCTGGTGACATACCGGCGGCTATTGGGCGGTTACAAGAGCTCAGAAATTTGCAGCTATTTATGAACGACTTTAATGGTTCTGTCCCCCCAGAAATAGGTAACTTGTCCAATCTTGTGTTCTTAAATCTCTCTTTCAATATAAAACTTGAGCCATGGAAGCTGCCTTTCAATTTTACCCAGTTTAAGAAGTTGAAGAGTTTAAGGATACGCGAATCGAATTTGACTGGGGAACTCCCTGAAACACTTGGAGACATGGCAGCACTGGAAGAATTGGATTTAGCAAAAAACGATTTGAGCGGGAAAATCCCAAGAAGTTTGTTTCTGTTGAAGAATTTGAGCATAATATACCTCTTCGATAACAGACTGTCTGGGGAGGTTCCTCAAGTGGTTGAAGCATTAAACTTGAGCATCATTGATCTTTCTAGTAACAACTTAACAGGACCAATACCAGAAGATTATGGAAAGCTTAAAAAGTTATCATCATTGAGTTTGTTTTTTAATGGTCTTTCTGGGGAGATTCCAGAAAGCATTGGCCGTCTACAAGAGCTGGTAACTTTCAAATTGTTCAACAATAACTTGTCAGGAATATTGCCTCCAGATTTGGGGAGGTATTCGATGCTTGAAGATTTCCAGGTTTCGGTGAATAGGCTTACAGGCAAACTGCCGGAACATTTGTGTTATTCGGGTAAGCTGGTGGGACTTGTTGCTTATGAGAACAATCTCACTGGGGAGTTACCAAGTTCTCTTGAAAACTGCAGCAGTTTGTTGATAGTCACTGTTTATGAAAACAGGCTTTCTGGGAACATTCCTAGTGGTATGTGGAGATCACCGAGCTTGAGTTATGTGCACCTGAGCGACAATTTATTCACTGGTGAGCTTCCGGAGAAGATGCCTCAGAATATTTCGCGGCTGGAAATTAGAAACAACAGGTTTTCAGGTAAGATTCCAAGTGGGGTGTCTTCCTGGACGAATTTGCAGGTTTTTTATGCCAGTAATAATTTCTTCAATGGCACTATTCCTCAGGAACTAACTGCTCTTCCCAACTTAACGACTCTTTTGCTTGATCAAAATCAGCTTACTGGCTTCCTTCCATCACCTATCATATCATGGAAGTCACTACACACTCTTAATCTGAGTCAAAATCACCTCTCTGGAACAATTCCAGAGAAGCTTGGTCTTTTGCCAGACCTTACTGATTTGGACCTTTCAGAAAACCAATTTTCTGGCCAAATTCCAAATCAACTTGGCCTTCTGAGACTCAACAATCTCAATCTCTCTTCCAATCTTCTCACTGGGAGGATCCCAAGTTCATTTGAGAACTCTGCATATGACAGAAGCTTCTTGAGCAATCCTGGTCTCTGTGCAACCACCCCATCTGCAAAACTTAACATATGCGATTCTGAACCTCAAAAGTCCAGCAAAATTTCATCTCAGTCTCTTGCTTTGATCATAACTTTAAGCATACTGTTATCCTTGTTGGCTATGCTCTTGTCATACTGCTTGGCCCGAGGTTATTGCACAGGAAAGGGTGGATCAGATTCAAATTGGAAGCTCATCCAATTTCAGAGGTTGAATTTTACCTTGTCAAAAATCTTGTCAGGACTCACAGAAAATAATGTGATTGGAAGTGGTGGGTCAGGCAAAGTTTATAGAATTCCTGTGAATCGTACTGGTGATGTTGTTGCTGTGAAAAGGATTTGGAGCAACAAGAAGTTAGAGCAGAAGCTTGAGAAAGAATTTCTTGCAGAAGTCAAGATATTGAACTCAATTCGACATGCCAACATAGTGAAGCTGATGTGCTGCATATCCAGTGAGAGCTCGAAACTTCTTGTCTACGAGTACTCTGAAAATCGTAGCCTCGATCAATGGCTGCACAAGAGAAACAGGCCATCCAGTCTCACAAGTTCAGTCCATCCTGTTGTCCTGGACTGGCCTAAGAGGTTGCAGATTGCAGTGGGGGCTGCCCGGGGCCTCTGCTATATGCACCATGACTGTGTGCCCCCCATTGTGCATAGAGATGTGAAATCAAGTAACATTTTATTGGACTCTGATTTTAATGCGAAAATAGCAGATTTTGGTTTGGCTAGGCTGTTGGTCAAGCAAGGAGAACTTGCTACAATGTCAGCTGTTGCTGGCTCCTTTGGCTACTTTGCTCCAGGTAACCTTTACCCCACAAATTTTCAAGTTAGTTCCTAAAGAAATATGTGTTACTCTTCTGTCTTTGACATTAGCAATTTGATTAAACTGGTTTTCCTAACTTGTAATGTAGAATATGCTCATACAACTCGAGTGAATGAGAAGATTGATGTTTATAGTTTCGGGGTTGTCCTTCTGGAGTTGACAACCGGCAGGGAACCTAATGAGGGCGATGAACACACTTCTCTTGCCGAATGGGGATGGCGTCATGTTCAACAAGGCAACCCTGTGGCCGATGCTTTGGACCACGACGTCAAAGAACCTTGTTACTTGGATGAAATGTGTTCTGTTTTCAAACTCGGTATCATTTGCACCGGGACACTTCCTTCTACCAGGCCTTCCATGAAGGAGGTTTCGCAAATCTTGCTCCGGTGCTCCCATCCACTAGTGAACAGGGAGAAGACCGAGTATGCTGCTGCTCCTCTCCTAAAAAATTCGAAGCGTGAGCAGGTCTTGGAAGATTATGATGCTAGTTTGGCAACAAATGTGTGATGACTTTGTTGAATTCAACAAAAGGAAACCAATAAGGGCAATATAAGCCTTTCATTTCAGGTTGGTCGTAAGCTGATCAAATATGTATACTACAGGATTTAGGATGTGATACTGATAGTCATAGAACAACCAAGACTACATTATGTAGGGAAAGAGAGATATGCATCTATCTTAATTGATGCAGACCTGCACTCTAGGCCAAACTACCTTGTATTTGGAGCATGAGCTGTTTGTGATTAGCATGTATGATATGCTATTAGAATATGTACAATAGAATTAAGAGTCACTTAATTTCACTTGCTGGTTGCATTACTTAATTTGTGGGCTAGCTTCCAGAAGGCCCAACATAGGGGTGCCAGCAAAAATACAAAAACAACACAGAAAATCCACTAATGCACTCAAAATAGAGGTAAATATGGATCTGAAAATTGAAAATTGAAAATCCAAAATCAAAATCAAACAAACAATCAAAATAGAAAAGGAAAAGTTGTTGTGAAACCAAAAGGACAACTCGGCTGGAGAAACCATTGTCGTCTGACATGGCAATTGAATCGGCAATGGCTCTGAGTGTGTCTCTTTAACAAATATCACTTTATTGTTAAATTTGAACAACAAGTGTGGTAGAGGTTAAATAGTATGCATGCATCCTACACTAATTTATTCTTAAAGTGATACAGATTAGCAATAATTCAAGGTCGGAATTCCATTTATGCCGACAAGCCTACTTGAAACAATCTCAAATCTTAAGTATTAGAAAGTTTCCAAACAGAAGAATAATGTTTCTAATAGGCCATAAAAATCCTGTTTTATTTGCAAAAGAGAAACCCGAGAGAATATTCCGCCAAAAGTAACTACTCACAGTTTACATCCCCCATTTTATTACGTAATCCAGGAGAAATGAACAGGTACATGACAATAACACAATGCCTAAACATCCGCAAAGGAGCAAAACAAAAGGCTGCAGCAGTAAAGCACAGCCAACCGTCTTTTCCAACTGCCTATTATGATCCTTCGCCAATTACCAGCTCTGAAGGACCATAAATTAAGGATTGGATGCCAGATCTCTCGAATAGGAGCTTAAATAGCTCCAACTGATCCGAAGCAAGTTGTGAAATGAAAGGGGAAAATGAAAATATACAAAAATTGAGAATGTCACACTTTATCATTCATCTATTCTGGTCTTGACCGTTTTATGACTCCTCTACCTCAAGGTACTGTGAGTGAGAGGCTGCAAGGAGGGCAGCTCCAATTCCTGAGCCATCGTTGGAGTGCTCAATGGAAATGTGCTCTGCAACTTCATCACCCAACAACTCGTTGAGGGTACTCTCCAAGCAGGTGCGGAACTCAGTGTAGTGCTCAAACAAACCACCATCCAATGCTACCACTGACTTGTGCTTTTCTCCATCCTTTACTGTGTCTCTACCCAACTTCTTAAGGACGCCCAGGATCCCAGCAGCAGATAGGCGGGCCCCACGAGTAGCAACTATGTCGCATAGTGCCACAATAGCCTTCCTCATTTTCAGTGAGGTGTTGGAGATCTAACAAATTGACAAATCAAAAACCATAAATTCATGTCTCCTGTCTTGAAATTGACTAGGAAAAAAGGTATTCTAGTTACTTTTTTCTAAAATTGCAAGTTTCAGCATGCCAAGCAGATGAACAAACACATGATCTTATCATGTTTCACTCTATAAAAAAGGGATTCAATGAAAGATATAATACTGTCAAACATTTCTTGCATTTACTTCTATAACCCATCCTCCCAAAAAAAACAGTGAGAGGAAAAAGAAAAAATCAGAGTGAATTGTACAGCTAGATAAGAAAATAATGATTTCATCCAATAGTATGAGCATAGTACCTCCAAGATATCCTTGAGTTTGCTCCCAACCACTTTCAGATCCGGAGATGAGTCATGATGAATTGCAGACATGTCAGGTGTCCTGCACATATTACAACATAAAGAATCAGCAATTACTACAATCTGAAAATCAAGCCACCAAAAACCACACCGATGTTTTTGCAATTCAATGCAAAATCTCGGTAACCTCTTTTGTCTTTGCAACCAAGAATAGTAAACTCAAGTGACAGTATCTTGCAGAAACAGGTAAATTTGATACATAAAACCACACTTCAAGCTGGAAAAGTAATAGTGGCCAAAAAAAAAAAAAAAAGCTGGAAAAGTAATAGAAGGAGTTGGCACCTCCACGAAATTCTAGGTTTAAACAGACTGGTCAGGAAAAAATATTGGCATATACCTTAGTATGAAAGGAACTTTCAGTTTTGGTGGAACAGTATCACCGAAAAAGGCAGCTTCTTCAGCCATCTTACACAAAACTCTGCGCACAATGTCCCCTAAATACATACCAGAAATGATCTTCTCAAATATCTGAAGACAAAAATCAAAACCATATTGTCACATGCCCATCAAGCCATATATATACATAAGAAAAAAACATGTAAAAGAGAATGTAGCTGTTACTTGATCTCCAGGGTTTAAACTCTCAACATCAAGTGCTTGATCATATTCTGTCAGTGGAAGGTGTGACGAGCGAAAGTTACCCCACTCCATGTTGATAACCTATTCATGAAAAAAAAAGAATGAATTACCTCTAAACCATTAGCACCAGGATCAAATCATGAAATTTCTTTCACATGAGGGAGGGGAAGGGCATAAGATAACAAGAAATTATGGACAGTATCTTTGGGTCCATACTTCCATAAATTTGATGGAAAATTTAAGAAAACACTAACCATCTCTCCTGATTTAGGTAGAAGACCATGCCATTTTGGGATGGCATGAGCCCGTTCTACATAGGCAGCATTTGTTCCAGTGCCCAAAATCACAGCAGCAATAACATCCTGATTGTGGTACCTACCTCCTGCTAATGTTCCAATTGTATCATTGACCTGCATCAGCCTGGCAAGTTAGGATTGTCCAAAATGATTTAGCAATTAATTTTCAACCGATTAAGAAAATGTTATATCAACCCAGGTATGAATCAGCTCCTCAGAGAGCCTAAGAGGAAAAAGAGCCGTTGAAATTAGAAACCAAATTGGACTCACCAAGGCTGTAACACGCATGTCAAGGCCAATTTTTTCCACTGATTTGGTCAGCTCTCCCACAACATCTTGCTCAACCTGCATCAATATTAGCACAACGTAATTGTCAAAAGGGGGTACCATACGATAATGCTCTCTAAAGATTAGTCCAGAGCAGCTATATTCATTTTCTTTTGGAACAAATGCATGAGATTATCAGTAAATAGAAAATAAATTTTTGGTGGTACTCTTAAAAAATAATATAAAGAAAGCTCTAATGACTCCATACATGACCTACATGACTAACTATGAGCTAAAAATGGCAAAATCAATATAGCAACAGGTATCAAGAAAACTAAGACTTGCCGCATCTTCAATATTGAAGCCCTTTGTCCACTTAATAAGGGTCCCTGATGCAATTGATGTTTGCCACACGGGAAATGAGAAGGTAAAACCCAGCTCTCTTTGCCTACCGGGTGCAGGATGAAAACCTTCTCCTTCCGTAGCAACAAATTTTGCAAGTGCTTCAGCAATAAAATCAAATAATGCCTGAAAACAAATCATGATAAATTATTTCTAATAGCAAATCTAAGAAGGTTTGATAGATTGCTTAAAGAAAAAGTGAAATACTAACTTCTGAAGTCCCAGTCATCAAATTTGGTGGAATTGAAACTTCAACAAATTCTTGTTTAACAAGACGGTTGTCTTTCCCACCAAGTTGTACCCGCAGGACACGGAAGTTTGTCCCACCAAGGTCCAATGCATAAAATAGTCCTTTCTCATTCCTGAAAAAATAAGGGAGAAAGTAATGGGAATGTACTACGCTTCCAATAGGCCCTCAAAGTAAATTCAATTGCAAGAGGTAATTTCAGTACAGCCATGCCCAATTAGTCAAATATGGAAAACTATTAAGAGCCAGTGGATGCACAAATGGGATCAGGAATTTGCAAATTTTTTGAGTGAAGTTCCACTTCAGTACTCTATGCATTTCCACTAACTTTAGCAAACCAAACCATCATCTCTAGAATTAGATCAAATATAAAAGGAATTATTGTCAAGCAAAATTTCATATGGGATTGCAGGAAAAGCAAAATTCCCATTCAAAAACAACAAAAGAAGAATTAGACAACCAGACAACAAAGATAGAAAATCAGACGGTGGAACAAATAGGAAAAGTTAAAAGAAAAAAAGATCAATGAAAAGATTGTACCCAATACAGAAACATACAACTAACATCCACGAAATAACCAAATAATTATAACATAAACATAATTAACTTATGTAATAATAAAAACAATCTCATTTCAATAAAAATTAAAAACAAAAATACGATCTTGAACCCTTTTAACAGAAAGACAAAGAAATCAACTCTAACAAAAGCTTTGATTGGATAAAAAAGTCTTCCTTATCCAATCAAAGCTCAAATTACGAGTCTTTCAATCCCATCAACAAAAGAAAGTGGAAGAACAAAAAGAAAGAAGGGCAGGTAGGTGTTATGAAGTACAATACATACCCAGTGGGAAGGTTATCGACGTAGCTGATGAGCATCTTGAGCTTGCTGCCACCTTCGGATGCGAGGCCGGCGTGCATCTCAACGGTCATGGCGTCCGCCACCTGTCTCAGCTTCCCAATGGGGGTCCCACACTTGTCCTCGAACTCCCGCAGTATCGCCATCGCCCGGGCCCACTTCCCCGAGCTCCTCATACGGTGTCGCACCACCAGCGCCGCCGCAGCACATACCGCCGCCGCGCACACCACCGCCGCGCACACCGCCACCTTCCCCATCACCACCACCGCCGCCGCCCGCTCTCAAATTACCAAAATAGCCTCCGCCGCCCTCAAAAAAGAAAAAGTTGATTGCTTTTAAGCTCTTCACAATCCCATGTTTCTGGTCAGAAAATTGAAATTGATCGGCAAATTGAAAGAGTCAATTTGAAATACTCCAAGTTCTTATGCATGCATGCCGCACGCGTGTTGAGGAAGTCCGGGAAGTGAGAGAGAGAGAGAGGGAGAGACTCTGAGAAAGAGTGAGAAATCGAAAATCAAAAATATAATAAGAGAGAAATCGAAGCCCTAGATCGGAGTCGTCGGACTTGAGAGAGAGAGAGAGAGAGAGAGAGAGAGAGAGAGAGAGAGAGAGAGAGATACAAGTGGAAAATCGTAAATCAACGACTTTCTTGGAGGAAAAAGGTACGAATATAGACGAGGCGAGAAATGAGTGTGCGCATGGTTTTTATGATTTTCTTGGAAAATAAAAAGCGTTTCTTTTTTCTGATTTTCTGATTTTCTCACACAGTCACACTTTCTTGGAAAATAAAAGATTGTGTTTTTTATTTTTTATCTACTTGGTTGGAACTTGGAACTAATGAGTAGCACTGGAATCAAATGCATCTTTTTTTGGAGGGTAGTGAGGGGAATTGCGAAAAGGGACAGGGTTTTGAGTTAAAATTACGAGATTGACCTGTCAGTGTCGAGCGCTGTTTATATGGACGAACAAGATTCCTTGAGCTGTTTGTGATTTTTGTAGTTTTCAGTTTAAGGAAGGCTACGTGTGAGGTTGTCGCTCATTCGCATGTGTCAAGTTAGGATTTTCTTAGCTTTCAACAAAAAACAATGCTTCGTCTTTTCAGTAGCGAAGCAAAAAAACAAAATGCTTGTAGGCCTCGAGCATTGTTGTATGTGTTTTTTTTTTTAATAAAATAATACTATATTAGTATTAGCAGAAAAATAATATTTGAATTCGAAACTTCAGAAAGAAATAGATATTCTTGACAACTAAAGATACAAAAATAACCCACAAAAAGAAAATTTTCATCAAATAATCTATAATCTTAGATCGAACATGAAAATACAGAGTTTAAGTGTTTATTAGTGAGATTTAACTTCCTAGTGTGGTACCCATGCAAGAGTAATTGATCAAGTACTCCTAGACCCTAGGAGGATTTTTTATGTCATGATCGTGTTAGGTATTATCCTTTTATGTTTCAAACCAAAAAATTAAAAAAAAACCCATTAATTTGAAGTAAATGAAAAAGGTTAAAATTGGGAAATGAAAATATCCTCAGCGTTTGGAAGAGCTTGATAGATAGAGAAATATGCTTTTTCCATTACGTAGACTACCAATCGCAATATGCAATCAACCTCTAATAAACAGCAAAAGGAACGATCGATCATGAAAGGGAATAAAACAACATTAAAAGGAAAAACAAAAAAAAGGATATTTATGAGGTAAAGAGTAAGGACTAAGGACTACCCAAGTACCCATCACATTATGGAGTCTATTGTCCTCAACTAGATGATTAAAATAGTTAGGCCCACAGAATTGTAATGACACATGTTCTTTTTTATCGAATGGATGATTTTCAGTTTTACAACTAAACAATCCAAATTTGACCATAATCCAACTCAGCAATGAGTCAGCATTGAAAAGAAGATGGCAAATTGCGCCTGAGTTTTCACCACATACCAGATTTTCTAACCAGTCACAAGATTTTAAACACATAATAATTATAAAGAAGCCACTAACAAACATAACTGCATAACCTGATAGTTGATGTGTTGATGGACAGTTAATCATAATAATTTATGTAATAAGTGCACATTAACAAAGTGATTATTTAAATCTTCAGACAAATGTAACCCTTCATCATGCTTTAACAAAACAAAACATTCTATTGCAAGCAAAAGCAAATCTACAGCTATCAAAACATGTCTCTTGCTTTGAATGTCTTAGTTAGTTGCATCATCATAACAAGATTGAGTTTAAGATTAGCTTCAAATGGAAGCAAGTTGAAACTTTGAGCAGAAGGCCATGTGACCCTGCAAGCCTGCAAACTCAGTGTTCCTGAAACCATAAGGTAGTTTCAGTCCAGGGCCTGCAGGCCAAAGGGTGCGCATAACCAGATTATCTGTGTCCACTCCAGGAGTCCAGCCAATCCCTAATTGGGTCCCACCCCTATTTGGTACTTGTCCCTCATATGAAGAGGGTTCCATTTCAGTTCCATCAAAAGATGGAATCCCAAAAAAGTGGTCCTGAATTAAATACAACTTGTGCCTAACCAAATAAGCATTTGTTGGCCTCTATTTATGGGCATCTAATTTTCTTGGGTGTAGTAAAAAAATGTGTTCCTGTTATTCATCAGAATGTATTGCAGGATCAAAATTGAGGCCTTGCTTACAGAACATGATTGGTCAGTGAAGTATGCAGAATTTGTCACTTCTGAACAAAAAAAGAAAAAGAAAAAAAATTGCTGAATTTGTCAACTCAGTTTTGTGCCGTCTAAGGATGGACTTGACAACTTCACCTGCTCTACGTATTCGATTCTTGATAGAATATATGATACGGCTTTGTTGTTGATCATCCAAATACCCCAAAACCATCTTTTATTTCTTCTCTGCAATGAATATATTCCACCCTTTTTTGTCTTTAATGCATATATAAAAACTCAATCCAAACTGGATCGAACGCACTGATTGAGACAGATTGGCATACATCAACTTCATGACACATATACATTGAATCATAAGCAACAAACTACAATGCAATAGCCAATAGGAGCACATAAACAAGGCAGCACAATGTACTGCAATCACAGTTTCTATAACTCAGTTTGAAACATGAAACTAGTCAGCTAGTTCTGCGCGAGTTGGAACTACAGGAACTAGAAAATTCCCAAATGGGGAATCAAAGATTTTAAAGTTACCAGTGGCACCATCTTGTTGTGCTTGTGCTACTGCAAAATTTTTGGCCTGTTGAATCCTCAAATTGACTCCACTGCTTTGAGCCTCTGGAACAACCTGCACAATACAACACACATTATGCAGTCACATGGTAAGTTCCCCATCACAGACTGATACCACATAATTATTAATACGTGACAGGTCTTGCTGAATCAATATATATGCGGTCCATTTGTAATTTGTCACATTAATTATTATAATTATTTGTTCTTAACCACATCCAAGTATCCAACTGACACATTTAGAAAATGTGGTCCTTAACCAATTGGGTAATTAAGTGAACATGGCTAACAAGGAGATTAGGAGAAAAGTTCTTACTGTTACTGAAGTTGCAACTCTGCTTTTCTTCTCAGCTGGTGCAGAGACAGCCCTACTATTACAAGAGAAACAAACACAACAAACATTGATGAGAATCAAACGACTTGTCGTTGATTTAATTAATGCAGCTGCAAAAAACTAAAAAGGGTCGGTTTGGGGGAAGGAGAGGATGCCTTGTTGATTGTCGTGTTATGAAACGCCATCCAAACTCAAAAGAAAACGACGCTACTGGTACGGGATTGACATAGAAAGAGAATCTCTCTTTCTTTGACTGTTTTAGTGTTTTGACAGGAAAAGATTCGAAACTCTGTGTCTCACATGGGACCAAAAATATTAACCAAATTTATATATACACCAGGCACCAGCTATATTCAATAACCAAAAGACCCAAAATTAATAAAAATTAAATAAAAGGGCATGTGGGTTCACCTGCTAGATCGAAAAGGTGGCCTCTTCCTGGGTGGTTCAGCAGCCATGTTGATGTTGGCCACGCAGCTTCAGCTCCAACTCTCAGTCTGTAATTTGGGGAATTTGGGAGTTGAAGAACAAGGCCTTACATGAGTTTGAATTCTTCTGAGCTGGGCCTACCAGAAAAAGCCCATTAACTTGTATGGGCTTGGTCTGTAAATGGATTTGTAGACAAAGCTCATTAAAACCTAGCCCTGATAAAGTAAGTTTAAGGCCCATTATTTCAATGGCTTCATTGGGTGGGTCTTTGTGGTCCATCATGCCCAAAGTCCAACTAAAACATGGAGTGGACATCATTAGATTCTCCATAAGGGTCAGTTCAATCGTGATTCTAGTACTCTTTAAGCACTCACTAATCACTCTTGAATTAAACCACATCAGGATATTTCATTTTAGTATCTGACTTTTGAGGATTTAGCAATCATTCTCTTCCACCATTATTGCCATTTCTTTTTTTCTCATTCTTTTGTCCTAACTAACGTGTACTTTGAATTGATGATCAGTCTGAGTCTCTCAGACCATAGACTGCTTTGTGCTACAGTGGTCAGTCTTGAAGTAGTGTTCTTGATCAACTTTACATGGGGATGACAATTGACAAAGGTAGAAAGAAAGAGCAGCTAGCTGTATATAATTAGTTGCATTTGCATGTCATTTTATACCAATTGGCAACTTGCAGTAATGTTGTTCTAATCTATAATGTGACTTATGACATCAACTACTGCTTGGGGATGCTCTGCAGCTTACTAATTCATTTCTAATACAAACAAGGCAACCAAATTTCAAGCAGCTTTTATGGATAATATTGCAAGTACAAGAATCAACATTTTTGGTGAATTGGGTAGAATTTACTTATCATTCTAAAAGTTAATTTATGTGATTGTAAATTTGTAATTCTGGGGTTGTTTTCTTTTTTCAGAAGCTAAGAATGAACAGTTTGAATTATAAAAGTAAAGTACTCTATCACTTAAGCTTTTTTAAAGCTTCATTCACCAAATATAATTCACTATATATTTGGTGAAGGTAATATATAACCGTGAATCACTCACAAAAGATGAAGCAACATGTATTTGACTTTGTCAATTTCCTTGTTCTGGTGGAGGTGGTAGTGACCCTTTTGGTGGGATATAGATTCAGGATAGATATATATCCCATCAAAATAATGTTGATTTTGACTCACTAAGTTTGTCATCCAAAGATATAATAACTCTGTTTTTAATAAGCCAAGATCCTTTTTCGTACTCCAATCAATATTCTCCCCCCAAAATCGCTGGTGTAATAAGAAACTTGACCCCCCATATCGAACCAAATCTAGTCCTCATCATTCTGCAATTCCATTGTGGATGAACGCCTACATGCTTTGAAAGTCACTTTTGCGATTCCTGTTTCCATTTTGTCAGCGTAAGATAATCTTTGTTTTCTTAATTGGTGATTGTGGAACTTATTGACTCTTTTCTTTACATTTGACCCATTTTCCATTAAGGTACAACAATGAATTAATGTGCACAAAGTGATTAAAAGCTTTGTTGATTAATGATTAAGATGTGTAACGTTCTCCTCAATACACAAGTCAATCACAAATATATGGGTCTGTGGGGTACGTACTGGGGTCCAACTCGAGAGCAATCTATACTAATGGAGTTGGGGTTTGAAAATTAATGGGATCTATAGCTCAGTGCAGCACAATTGCATCAATTAAGGAATCAAGAACCAAACTTAATCATAAATTATGTACATATGATGTTTACTTTGCAAAAGAAGCTATATATGGCCCCTCTCCTCAGGCCTACCTAATTACCCACGTGGCTAGGGTCCAACGTGCCACGTGTGTCTGTCTCTCTATATTGCATGCCCTTGGGCTTTTTATTCTCCACAATCTCACTACTGTAGGGCACCGTTTCGGTGGGTGCAAGTGTCAAACACAAACAGTACTATGTATTGCAAGTAGAGGGTCCCAATAGTTTTGGAGTTTTAGATTAGAGAACCCTTTGTCTGAACGTTAAAACTAGCTTCAAAGCAGTCCAAGTCCAACATATACGCTAAGATAGTTGCTTAAGCAAGTGAGCTTGGTAAATCAAACATTGGTGATCAGAGACCAGAACGGGTTCGATCGGAAAGACCAGAATGAATGAATGAATGAATGGAAAGGTGAGTAATAGTGTGGGATTTGGATTAATTTGGACAAGAATGTCTCACACCATGTGCAGAAATGCCCCCCACGTGGGATCTGGCATGCGTGTGGGTCTCTTCCAAGTGGTTCTGTTTCTTGCCGCTTTTGTGTGACAATTTTAGCAAGCTACACCAAATATCAACCCACAAACTTTCCAACCAAGGAAAGTCTCTCTGTCAAGCCCCATATAGTATATACATGTATGCATATCGATCAAATTTATTATAGTATACTTCTCTCTTGGAGATTTGGGTATTAAAAGGTCCTTTTTGCAGAAGATAAATGATTTTTTTTTTTTCTTGCTTTGCCTTAGATGGAGTTTAATTAGAGGCTTGGAGATGGAGATGAGCTGTGCGTGTGAGACAAGTAGCTGGCTATATAAAGACCCATCTGCAACTCCTTCCCATATATCACGTGCCCATTTTTTCTTCTTTGATTAATTCTCTCCTTTTTGATTTCTTTTGAGTGTGAGGAAGAGAGAGTTACATCTTACAAGGGCCACTAATGTTTCCTCCTTTTTGACAAACTTATAATTAAATGTTGGTATACCGCCAGCCAGCGGTTGTCCAAACATTGCCTCTCACCTACTCTAAAACTTTTCATATAAAAGGTATATCTATTTATTGTATATATCCTTCTAATTATATGTGATGATTCATTACATGATAAGAAATTAAGAGGCACATCGAGTGTATAAATTTTTCTTCTCACTTACGAGCCAAACCAAAAACTCTTGCATATAATTGTTATATACAATTTTTCTCTCACAATTGATTATGTGATGAAAGTGAGAGAACGGTTTGATACAACAAACACTGTGCTGTACAAGGACTAGCTACATATAAGTTATACGAGATTTCATTTTCATAATGTATTACAGAACGTACAGTTAATGAGAATTAAGAGATGCCATTTTTAGTTTCTTTATTTGGGTACTTAGAGTCTCAGTCTCGAAGCATTAAACCTATGCAGTGCCCACTTCTGCCTTCAGCTCCATTGTAATTATTTTGGATATTTAATCAAAATGATAATCTTTTTTTTTTTTTTTCTGCACAACTTTATAAAATGAAAAGGGTAGATAATATAAACTAAAAGTAAAATGGCGTATAATATATAAAAATATTATAAAATGAAACAAAGATCAGGGTATGACATGCATGTGTATGTGGAAAGGCAGAGACTAAAGAGTAGCTTTGCGCTTGCTTATACCTTTTTGCAGATCAGTATGTGATCCTGGACAGAGCTTTTTGGCAAAAGGGAAGGTCATACAATCTTATGATATATATGAAAAGGGGGCAAGTTATGAACAGCTTCTGTACTCCTTCTTCCAATATTTGGGGTGTTGCCATGTGTCCCATATAGTTGATGTTGAACTTTTTTTTTCTTTCTTCTTTTTCATGCATGGTCGTTGGTCATAGTATATTAGTACCAAAAAAAAAGAAAAACAAGTTTTATTCCTTGTAATGCTGATGGTTCGTGGTTGTTGTGAGGGAGATATAGATTTGAAATCTTAAAATTCATTAAAAAAAAAAAAAGGTTGCTAGTACCATAAAATGTTATTGGCATGCACTTTAAAGCCATCCCATAAAGAAAAGTCAATTTAAAACAATTTCAAGAATTATTTATATTATCTACTGAATTATATCAGAAATAAATTAATTAAATAATGCATAATAGACCCCATATATATACACAATAGTTGGGAGAAGAAAAAATTGAGTACGGTTCAATTATTAATTATTACTATAGTTGTGCTCAATTTGTTTAATTTTATTTATTTTTTGGTATAGCTAGCATACAAAGATGGGGAACTATAAAGTTGGTCACAATAAAGAATACAATTTGGCTGTACAAAAGAATTACATAGTACATGTTGGGGGAAAAATCCCATTGAGATTAGGTTTTTTTATTTTTTGGNTTTTGGGGGGGGGGGGGGGGGGGGGGCAATTTGAGATTAGGGTTATGTTCGGAAATGCCTTGTGTTTTTGTTAGAAGCATGTTACATCTTATATTCGCTACACATTTATTTAAAAATGAGATTTTCTTTATTTTAATCAAATGTTATTAATTAGCTAGAAACGTTTTAAGAGGATATGAAAGTGCATTTGCGACGATTAAAAGAACTTACAACTAGTGTGAGAGCACTACTTACAATTTGATCAAGTTCATTAATTGTATAATGGATCCGAAACTTTGTGCTTAAGAAACAGATATATATATATAAATATATAATATAGATTAATTGAATTGCCAGAAAAGGATAGAATAAAATCGACTACTACTAGTAGTAACCTTTGGCTGAAGAAAGGAGTCATAAAGCAAAGACATGACAATAATAAATTAACTAACAAACAATAAAGAAACAGAGCAGTCAAGCAGTGTATACGTAATAGGGCTTTTACCAACTCACATATGCAAGCAGAGTTTTATGCTTACTGGTGATCATGTGCTTCCATGATCGATAGATCGATCTAGTGGCTGTGCTAACACACTAGTCACTAGCTAGCTAGCTGTGCCCATCACCCAATAAAAAGATACCCACTAATACTATGCATATGTCTGATGGGGGACCTACTCACAAGCCACCCAATAAGAACCAAGATATTCGCTAGGGCAAACCCTTCTACTGTCTCTGTTTAACACCTGTGACTTTCTCTCTATCTCCATCAATCAATCACTTTTCATTATAGTTTCTAGTTTATTGATTCATCCTTTATCATCTTCACCCTTATTCTAAATAATAATGTTAAAAATAAAAAAATAGAAACCCAAATTTTGGAAAAATGTGAATTTTATTTAGAATCTAAGAAAGAAATTAAAATGAAAGGGACACGCAAGGCGCTCCCGTTATAGAAACAACAAGTGGTGTGGCACCAAATTAAGAGGGGAAACACTGTGTGTGTGTGTGTGTGTGAGAGAGAGAGAGTGTGTCTGTCAGATTGGGTTGGAATTGTGTGTGTGATATTCACTACAAGCCACAAGGTGGCTATCTCACACTCTCTTCGTCTCAGCCACCCACCCTCCCAGTACACTACTCTTTCTGTTTCTTCTCCGTCTATATATCATCTCTCTATCTCTATCTATCTAGCTTATATATACAAACTTAATTACACATATATTAAACAATCATGCACACCGACAACAGCAGTCAATTACACCCAACTCAACAAGACAGAGATAGCTAGCTAGCTATTTATATACCTACATAGAGTCATGCAGAGAGGTGACATCCAGGTTTATATATAAGAGAAATTAATTAACTAAATAAACTAGTAATATGCTTTCCTTGATTTGAAGGATGTCTACTGTCTCCTTCCTTCCATCTGTTTCTGGAAACCCAGCGGTTCCTGACTACTCCCCCTCCTTCAAACACGTATATATATCTTGCCAACACCATGTACACGTATTGTCAAACACTGCGACATGTTATCTGTTTTCTGTTTGTCAAATCATGATATTGGTGTACAATATAGTCAAAGACTCAAAGCGGGTCCAATACTAGCACTAACTACTAAGCAAGGCACAAGCATTATAATATACTTAGTATCTTAATTACGACGTCTATACTCTCTTTTTCTTTTTTTTCTTTTTTTTTCAATAAAAGTAATCGAATATATACTTTCACTCAAGGCACAAGCTTTGTTCAGATTTGGATTGGTCTCAAACACAATATGTCAAATATCTAAACACGAAACAAAGAGTTTTGTAAGCAGAAGGAGATGAGTAATGTTGATTTTAGGGGGTGGTGAGTGTGACGAAAACTGAGGTGGGATAAGACTTTGGAGGGCAACATCCATCGACAGCATTTTTGGCAGTAAAATGGAAGGGGGTTGCTTTTCTGACGTGTAGAGGCCTCTATGACCCTATTTAGTGTCCACTTCAGAAATTCCAGTTGCCCAACCAGATCACCAAAACCGCAACTGGGCCGACCCCCACCCGCCACATCATAACTCTATAACTTCAACGGGATTCTATAAATTAATTTAATATAAATATTATATTTTATTAATATAAATATACTATCTAATAATATTTACTTTAAATTAATTACACCAAATAACAGTATATTGATTACACGTAATAATTTTTTCAACGACTTTTCTATTGACTATTTTCTCACAATGAAATGCCACCCACGAACACAAAGTGGAGAGCCCACCTCATATTGAAAAGATCATATAGCGTGCCCAATTGTCAATCGAAGACTATCACCCATAAGCCCATTCCCTAGTTTCCCCTTAGCTCCTCTCTACTACTAATATATCTACTGTGACCCAATTAATTCACTGTTATTAGCAGGAAAATTATAACTAAAACAAACAGGAGTTGTTCATCCTCAAAGTGCATGCAACTGTAGTGCAATTATATCAGAGCCAAAAAAAAAAAGGCAGTGCAAGTGTGAGTGAGAGAGTGACCTCACGTGTCACGCCTCCCTTCAATTATTCATTCCCCAATGACTTTGATCATGTCCAAAACGATTAGTCAATTAATTTAGCTAGCATGCATGCAATTAATTATATATATATATATAGGACTAAAAGATCTCGTGGTAAATTCAACTTTTTCTGCGAATGAGATGCTTTAATTGGGGCTATATATGCATGCATGAAAATCCAAGTAGCCCATGAACAATTCTAATAAGATTCGCAGAGTCCCAGTTTCTTGAGAAAACAAAAATTACAATTAAGGAAGCATTTAGAGTACGTGTTAGAGTGATAAGACAATGTATGCGAATGAACTAGGGAAATAAAGATAGCTTACAAAAAAGAAAGTTTAATACTAAAAGGGCCCAAATCACTATAGTTGAGTAAAATCGTATTTGACATTATGTTATTTTTCTCCACTTTTTAGAAGATGTTTGAAGTTCAAAACCCGTTTCTCCAATAAGAAAATGATTGAAGTTGTGATAGTAATTGAATACAATGTAAACAGGGTCTTCTTGTAAAGAATAATTCTGCTCATAAATTAAATTTTGTGTTTTTTATTATCATACTGACGTGGTAAATCTAACTATTTAAAGAATTGTCATTTGCTAATAATTTAATTTAAAATAAAACAATACAAACTATTGTATTGAAATTGAAATTTCCTTTATACTAAATCAGTATTAGCTACTTGTTTAGTGTTTTTCATAATTTTGTAGGGGGAGATTGTAAGTTTGAATCTTTCTCCCTCCCCCCAAGATAAGAAGAGAAAAAGAAATTATATTACATCAGCAATGAGCCAATGAGCATGATCATGGGGTGTAAGCTAGGGCCGGGGTATATGTAGACAGGTTTCTTTCATCTTACAGGGGCGCCCGTGAGAAGTGGGTGCTCGAATCACATCACTGCCATTTGATCAAGCACATTATTATAAATCTTCTACGTAGGTAAATGCCAGACTCCAGAGAGAAAACACAGAGAGAGACACAGACACAGACACACACACACAGAGCACGAGTGATGATATGAGAGAGCTTTCGTGAGAGAAAAATCACCAGAACAAACTCCCCTCCCCTAATTTTTTTCTTTTTTTTTTTTACTTGTTGGAAATTGAAACCTCTCTTTCGGCCAAAAATCTGACAATCTGACGTCTCTTTCTTCAAACCACATAAACAAACACAAAAATAATTACCACATTCTCATAATTAAAACATTAAAGAGAGAAAAAAAGAAGAAGATAAAATTGAATTAAATTTGGGTTTTAAACAGAGATTGAAATAAGATAATTAAAAAATAAAGGAAGCAAAAGACAAAAACACCCACCCTCAAGACTTGTATTAATACTTGTATATCCCCTCCCATCTACGCCAAAAACCAATCCATCCATCCATCCATCCATCCATCTTTCAAGGTTAAGAGAGAGAGAGAGAGAGAGAAACATAGAGTGCTCTGTACGAGAGTATCTCTAAGGTGAGAAACAGAGCATTGAAAGAGAAACAAACAATCAATCATATATAGCTGCAGGCTGCAGCAGAGAAAGAAACAAACATTTGGTCATCATCGATCATTATCAGTGGGCATTGAAGGTAGCCAAAGCTAGTCATCATGTGCAATCCAAACCCTTCTTCAACAACCAAGAAAGCAGAGCATCATCAACAACAACAGCCACAACCCCACCTGTTTCTGGACCTCTTATCCCTCCCCAACACCATAAACCAGCACCACCCAGATGAGGCGCAGCAAGATGCTGAAACTCTAAAGCAACCAACAGCACCAGAATTCAGCACCACCACCCCAATAACCCTCTCCGACATCACCGGCGAGACCAAGTCCCTCTTCCACCTCTCCTTCCCAATCCTCCTGACCGCCCTCATTCTCTACTCCCGTTCCGTCCTGTCCATGGTCTTCCTCGGCCGCCTCGGCGAACTGGAGCTCGCCGGCGGCTCATTGGGCATCGCCTTCGCGAACATCACCGGCTACTCCGTCCTCTCCGGCTTAGCCTTGGGCATGGAGCCCCTCTGCTCCCAAGCCTTCGGAGCCCAACGTCCCAAGCTCCTCTCCCTCACCCTCCACCGCTCCGTCATCTTCCTCGTCGTCTCCTCACTTCCCATTTCACTCCTCTGGCTCAACATGTCCACCATCCTCCTCTACCTCCGCCAAGACCCCAACATCACGCGCATGGCTCACACCTATCTCATCTACTCGCTCCCGGACCTCTTCACCAACTCTCTCATTCACCCAATCCGCATTTACCTTCGCGCCCAGAGCATCACCCTCCCGCTCACGTTAGCCTCCCTCGCCGGCGCCTTCTTCCACTTGCCCATGAACTTGCTCTTAGTCACGCACCTCGGCCTCGGCGTTTCCGGCGTCGCCGCCGCTTCCGCCGCCTCCAATTTGTTCGTTCTTCTGTCCCTCGTGACTTATATTTGGGCGAGTGGGCTCCACGTGCCTACCTGGACAGCACCGAGCCGGGAGTGCCTGACGGGCTGGAAGCCGCTGCTCAGGCTGGCTGCACCGAGCTGCGTGTCCGTGTGCCTGGAATGGTGGTGGTACGAGATCATGATCGTGCTGTGCGGGCTCCTGGTGGACCCCAGAGCAACCGTCGCCTCGATGGGCGTGCTCATCCAGACGACGTCGTTCATTTACGCCTTCCCGTCCTCACTCAGCTTTGCGGTCTCCACCCGGGTCGGGAACGAGCTCGGGGCGAACCGCCCGTACAAGGCCAAATTATCCGCTGTGGTCGCGCTCATGCTGGCCTTCCTCATGGGCCTGTCCGCCACGTTCTTCGCGTCCGGGATGAGGGGCAGGTGGGGCCGGATGTTTACGAACGACGCCGAGATCATACGGCTGACGTCGGCCGCGCTCCCGATCCTAGGGCTGTGCGAGCTGGGCAACTGCCCGCAGACCGTGGGCTGTGGGGTCCTCCGGGGGAGTGCGCGCCCCTCCACCGCAGCGAACGTGAACCTCAGCGCGTTCTATCTGGTGGGCATGCCCGTCGCGATTGGGCTTGGATTCTTGCTCGGGGTTGGCTTTTGTGGGCTCTGGCTTGGCTTGTTGGCGGCCCAGATTTGTTGTGCCGGGCTCATGTTGTATGTGGTGGGGACCACAGACTGGGATCTTCAGGCTAAGAGGGCCCGGACGCTATCATGCGCCGGAGGGTGTGAAATTGGTGTACCCCCTATTACTGATTGCAAGGATGGTGAAGAGGAGCCGTTGATTATCATTACGGTGCCTTCTTCTAGATAATCCAAATATTTCCACATGTAATTTTTGCCATTAGTTTTTTATATAATAATTTCTTTTTTCTTCTGGTTTGATTGTGAATTAGTATCATTATTTCTTTTTTGAGATTTTGATTGCGATTTGCGTAAAAAAAAAAAATGGAAAATTTTGTTCTCTCTTTTTTTTTATTAATCAAAATGAAAACAAAGCCTTAAAATGTAAGCACCTGTCCCATCGAGTTTGTCTTGATAGTTTGAAATACAGTATAGTATTGTATATCATCTACTCAAACTATAAATTATCAGAGAAGTTTAATTTCCACAAAGAAACCATTTCAGAGCAATGATTAGACTCACTTGGACGACTTAGCTAGCAAATGTTGTATTACAACCTTTCACATATTTGAAAGGTTGTAGTGCAACAATCATCCCCTCCCCACATCTCATATTGATTGAGTCAATTTCGTCTTTGTTCGCGCTTAATAATGTCTTATGTTAGTGCTTAACAATATATTTGAAAAATGAATGTTGAGCATATTTAACTTTATTTGCGTGTTTAATTACAATGTAAAAACTTAAAAAACAAACAATTTAACGCATTTCTCATCATGGGTATGAAAATTACATACATAAAAAATGAAAATAAAACCATAATAAGTGACGAGATTATTGCCCCTATATGAATACTAGCACTTAGTTGTGCGTGAGTCTAGTGTTTTGGGGGTGGAAATAGCACACTTTTTACCTCAATTTTGATTCCCGTAAGAACCGAAGGACAATTTTTTTTTTTTGGACAAAGACAAAACAGTACCCTCTACACTGTAAGTGTTTAGTGCAATTGGGCAATGTCTCAAAGATTCGGACATGTTTGATATTTTCCTTTCATGAGTGTGTTTGGTAGGCAGGCAATTAGAAAATATCCAATTTCCTTGAATGGAATGCTTACACGTGGCAGTGGGTACTCCAGAGGAGGTCATGTAAGTTTGACCTTATCTTTTGGGGGCTTTCTGCTCCAAGTCCCAACCAACAAATTTAAGTTGGATCATGGAGCTCATGTTAAGTTAATCTCATAACACACAATGAGTAAATTAATTATATGGGGATGATGATGTGATACAACAGTCATACACAAATTGGTAAGGTAATAATAAGTTGTCACGTTAAGTTTATACACCAAAGGGTCTAAAATATTTTAAGTAGTAAAAGGAGATTAATTAATGGAATTAACTTGAGTAATAAGTGTACAACTTTTTTTTTTACAATAGATTATCATGTGACTAGTACGTATAAACAAACAATCAGTGTAATAAGAGTACTTTTGACGTCTTAGTGTGATAAGAGTTTGATGTGATTAAACACGTACTGAAAATAGAATAGGTGAAAAAGAGGAGGAAACATGCATGTTCAAATTAATTATATACAATAATTGCAAGTTTACAATAGAGAATCCTGCTCCGACTCCAAGTTAATGTCTTGCCTTTCTTTTATTTTTTTTATTTTTGTGCAAGTTACGTTTTGATATATGATCAAATAGAAAAAAGAGAAAATAACATATGGAAACCTAGCTTAACATGCTCGTGTCCTATACAATGAACTGTAGTTAAGATACCCTAAACCCATATAATCATAAATTAATATGGATTAAACTACTCAACTCACCCGCCATAATATGCATATAATTAATTAATGGGTCATGTTGGGAAACTTTCTTATCATATACAAGGTTTAAGGTAAAGATCAAGCATGTATAAATAATTGCACATATCAGTTAATTATGATATTTGAGTTTACAACTCACCTCTTACTTACCTTTTATCACTAATTTATCTGTTTAGATCGATTTTAAAATTTTACTTGCAATATATATATGCCTATGTCTAGTGATGAGGGGACCAATTTACTATATATATATATACAAGAAATTGGCTGGAGACACGTATACATATGTTGTAGATTTATCTCTCTATATATATCCAGTGAATAAAACTTACCTATCCTGGGAAACCATCTGTGGTATCACCAGGAGAGAGAAAGGTGGAGGGAGAGGAGAGGAGAGAGAGAGAGAGAGAGAGAGAGAGAGAGAGAGAGAGAGAGAGAGAGAGAGAGAGAGAGAGAGAGAGAGAGAGAAGAAGTGGTATCCCCGGTGCGGTGCAGGTAAGTCCTCCCAGTCAAAGTGACAATTAAGGAAATTACAAAAGGGTGCGCGCGTACCTCATAAGTTGATCTATAATATTTTTACAAAGTTAAAAGGTGCCTCAATTATGAGGTTGTGCATGTGTTTGAATATTTTGAAACATATATTACTAGGTCTCAACTCTCAAGCTAGCCTAGCCATTATTCCACATGACAGAGTTTCACGTACTCAAACCAGTATTGCAGCATTTACAGTGTGTGTGATTGGATCTGCATTCGTCGTGTAGTAGCTAGCTAGCACATAAAAAATCAAATGAATTACTGTGCACTTGACAAGGCATAAATGTATATATAATTTGGATGACCCAGCTAGCCACTAGCTAGTGGATGTTGTACTCATCCCTCTTCCTCATAACATGCGATTTAGATGGTACGTGCATTTGCGTCCTCATATATGATGATATGGATAAAGGAATTGATCGAACACCCAGCAAAACAAACAATGGCTACAATGCAAAAGGCCCCCCTCACTGCTCACTCACTGTGCTCATAGATAAGACCACTATGGTGCTTATTAGACATGCAGCTCCCGAAGAGTTTGTGTACAGTCCAAAAACAGCATCACATACAAATAAATCTAACTAAATCGAAGAAATGTATATTTTAACAAAAAAAAAGTGAAGCCGTATGTAAAAAATTCAAACATTAAAACGTGTTTACATGCTATATATACTTGTCCTCTATGATAGAGAATTTTGTATTTGGAAATTAAGGAAAAGAAAAAAGTGGTTTTTTTTGGTTGTCTGTTATTTAGCAGCATGGATGATCTGTTTGTGCAGAAAGTGCACGAGGGGAGAATCAGGCCTTTTATGTCATTGAGATTATTGAGTGGGGGCCTGGGGCTTAATTGGTTGTTTTCGTACGTACTGTTTTAACACATTTTCTCTGCAGCAGCTATATGTTCATTCATCTCCCTTAATTACCCTCGATCACTAGCTACTCTACTAGTACAGATCGAGTACTACTAACTAGCAAGTAGCCACCTTCTTTCTGCCAACATATCTCCATTTCAGAACTGACTTCTCCCTTGCAAAATTTGTGGGTTCCATGCTGTCAAATCCATCAAAACAAACCAAAACTACTACAAATTATTTGCCCAAACTTCAAAAACCATTAACATTATTTTGGGGTTAATTAGTTCAAGTGGTATAAGTGAGTGATCATGGATTATTCGATTTCATTCGATGTAATTAAAAAATTTCACTTTAATTGTATTTCATATTTTTAGAGTTCAAAGCAAGCTTAAAATCTGAAAATATATGACACAAATATCTCTTCGTGAGTGTGGGAATAAATGTTCTACCGTGAAAGTTATAAACTCATGTACTGCATTGTATTCGAATGTATATATAGAAGACAAACATGTTACATCCTTTGATATTTGGGTCAAAATCTAGCGATTTAGTCACAGTACAAGATGCATGCACATATAGTCCTAGGGGAAATGAATTTAAACTATTCGTCCGAAGTTTTTTTTTTTATTATTATTATATAAAATTAAAGATCTGCAAGATTCTAGGGGTTTTTTTAAATTTTTTTTATTTAATCAAAATGCTAGACTCTAGGGTTTGAATTTGAATTTTGGTAGAGTTAGATTTAGGAGGTACACACGTGGTTATTGAACCAAATTTTAGTATTACTGTACAGAGTACAAATTTGCTCACCACCTCTAAAAGTGAACAATTTTAAATTAATAAATTCTAATATAATAATGAGGTGAGAGAAAATCATTTTCTTCCAAAACTTACCTGTTTTTTTCAATTCTCACGCTCTCTCTCCCCTTTATTTTACTTTCCTGATTTTGCTTCTTGTTTTTTTGTTCTTCTCTTTTATTCTTGTACGCACTTTTTTCTTTACGCTGCACTCTTTTGTCAATTACCCTATTATACTCTTTTTTTATTTATTCACCCTGCACTATCCTTCATCACACATTTGAAAGAAATTTTCTGAACTTTTTGTACTCATTATTCCAATTGAAGACCTCTTTTGAGCATGTATCAATTGAAGACCTCATTTTTATACTTATTATTCCATAATTTATTTTAAGCTAATTGTTCATTCAAAATTATAACACAATAAATTGTTTTAGTCTACTTTAAATTCTTAATTTTGAATTAAAAAACTACATGAGATCTCCATAAGCTTCTTACATGAAGCCCAATATATCATAATTTTACAAAACACATAATACTACCGACCTAAAAACATTGTTGTTGCAATGCAATACAACTATCGTAAAGTTAATATATCGGAAATCATGTGTAAAGGACATTTACAACTCTTCTCTTCAAACACTACATCAAATTGAGCCTGAAAAATTAAACTGACGAGATGGTCCTTGAGTTGTTGGTTGAGTGCTTGTACTTGCCTATCAAATTTATGATCACATATTTATTGATCAGTTAATCAAATTAATTAATTTGGCAAAAAAAAAAATCAAATTAATTAATATTTGAAATAAACTAGTAGGGAACAAGGTAGACGACCAAATTTGTTTTTTCTGAAGAAGATGAAAGTTGAAAAGACATAGGGTGTCAAACAAGAAATAAAAGAAAAGATTTATTATAAAAAATAAAATAAAGGGGAGAGAGAGCGTGAGAATTGAAAAAGATAAATAAGTTTTAGAAGAAAGAGATTTTCTTTCACCTCATTATTATATCAGAATTTATTTATTTAAAATTGTTAATTAGAGTTAATTTAGAAGACACATATCACCTTATAAATAAAGCGGTGATGCTCACCACTTTAGAGATGGTAAGCAAATTTACACTCTTACTGTACACGTTTTTGGTAGGATGCAAGGACTTAATTATAAGACGTGGCCAGTTTCATGCATTTAATTGTTATATATGATACACGCCGTTAATTATACTGGGATTTGAGAAAGTAAAATATATAGTATTAAAATGAAATTATTTAAAAATTTGGTTTGACATTTGTGTCTATCAGAAAAAAAAAAAAAAAGAAGAGGATGTGGTAGATAATTTGTTCCATATGGCGTTGTGTAATGTACTAATTAATGTTGCATGTTAGTCACTAATAATAGTTAATTGGTTGACTATGCATTTGTCAACGCCATTTTTAATTATTGGCCAAAACAAATAAAAGTTTCAAAGGCGCCTCTAGGATTTGTTTGGCAATTACTGTGATAAATGTCAACCTGACTATCTGCGTGCAGCCACTTAACTAGCTAATTACCTGCACGTACACATCAAGTACGCAAACACGTTTAAGATAAAAACGAGTAATTAATTAGCTAGAGTCAACGATACGTCATACCCTCGATCTCTGTGTGTGGAATAATATTATAAATTCCCTTAATTAGCATAATTAAGCAAATATTAATTAGCACAAATTAAGGGTTGTAATATTTGTCAAATATTGCATGACAATATAACCAAGGATGTCGCGATTGGTATGCGTTTAAATTAACTGGTCAACTTCTTGATGTGGAGATGTGATAGCCTAAGCATCACTCACACACTCATATTAATTAATTAATTATGTAATATATGATCCATCATACCATAAAATGTTAAGTATTTAATAAGAGATCGAATATTACTTTATGATCTATATTAGATACAAAGTAGCACATAGCAAAGAGAATAAACATAGGATGTATAAAGTTTCTTCAATTCATTGTGGTGATCTTATAATTACCCCCACCTAGCTAGCTAGCTTGGTATATATTCATTGTGGTGATCTTCAAATTATACTTGATCTAATTAGCTAAAAGCTGAAAGAATAAAGATGAATTGAAATCATATATAGAAGTGGGTCAGCCAAGCTAAGTAATTAGGAGAATTAGAAGCAGACATTATATTTGTACGTATATACCTGCAGCTAGCTAGGCTCAAACACGTCCCAGCCAAAATGCCAAATCAGTACTGCATGTTTTCAGTCTCAATCGGCTGAAAAAAGCCAAACCATTAACCCTACTCGATTAATTCCAGATTGGATTAAATAGACACAATAGGCATTATCAACTCAAACAATCCCAGATTGGATTTAGTTATCACGCATGCAATTCCCTTAATTTCTACTGAGCTAAATTAAGGGGAAATTAGCTAGACTGCTAATCCATTGGATAATCTGAAAAGCTGAAAGGGAATATATAAAGACAGCATCATTTTAGGTTATATCATACTTTCTTCGATCTGATCACATGGCAAGGACCCTTTGAGCTAGATATATAGCTAGCAACCACCTCATTTCTTTTCTTTTATAAGTATATATAGCAATCCCCAGCTAGCTACCTCTCTCTTTATATCTTGTCCCCTTATCTAAAACTTCACTAAACTAACAAGATCGATATCACTACTAGCTGGCATTCCCACATTCTAAATCCCAACAAAATAATATATAGAGTTAATTATATTTATATCCTATGAGATTTATCATCTTTTACATACACCCCTTAAAATTTTAAAAATTACACATACATTTCCTGAGATTTCAAAACTGTTGCATATAATCTCCTACAAGAGAAAAAAAAAATAAACAAACAAATTTTTTATATTGAGGTTGGACCTTACACCTTGAATAATCTTATTAGTCAATTTAACTCTTTAGCATGTCTTTTTGCATAATTTCTCATTATTTTTCGTTTCAGTATAAGAGATTATATGCAACAGTTTTGAAACCTCAGGGGGTGTATGTGTAATTATTAAAACCTCATAAGATATAAGTGTAATTAACTCACAATATATAATTATATATATATATATGTGTGTGGGAATTATATATCAACCAAATTAACCACTCCATCATGCTTGTCCCTTTGTAAACATGCATGAAGGAAACCCCATTGGCCTCACCCATGAAATAGACCTTGTAGGGCAAACTAGGGCATGGAGGTAGCCTTTGTGGCTTTGTCCACCTTATAAGCAACAAATTAAGAGCCAAGCTAGCTAGGCACATTTAAATAATATATCATACACTTAATTGGAATATTCTACTGAAATTTACAAGCCCTTTTTTTGCATGATCATATGGTTTGGTACATGATTTGAGCAACTATCTATCATATCGATCTCTCTGTTTGTTGCTTTATTTCTCCAATTGGCATGGCATGTCCCCCCTCCGGAGGTACTCAACTCCTCTACACATGGCTTGTGCCACCATCTACACGTTTCCTAGCAGGTCAGGTTTCACTTCCAAACCCATCATTTTCTACCTCCTTTGAGCTCGACACATGGGTCCATTCTAGATCATGTTGGTGATATATATCTTAGAATAAAACCATTTATACAATTAATTGCTACTTGAATCATCTAAAGACATGCATTATGCATACATGGCAAGTAGATATTTGAGTTTGTTATTGGCCATAGCATATCTAATCTATCACAATCTTTTTTCTTATATATTATCCCCTCATTCTATAAATGTTTGGGTCGAAAAAGTAAAGGATTGTGTCAACATACAGAGTCATTCTTCAATTTATGTGGATGGATGGGCTAACATCGCAGCCCAATGTTGGGAATCGACTGAAGGATAAGAAGCCCAGAAGAATTCAGTGTGAGAGCTACTGTCCTATGGCCCACGAACCACAAGTTTTTGGGCCTGTATAGTTGGACTAGACTGGCGTAGGTAGAAGATACCTTATTGTGCACAAAGCTCTCATCTTCAATCTTCATACAATCAGTAAAGTAATTAGATTTGCATTAATTGGGCTGGGTGGATCTAGTTTAAGAATATAACACAACCATTCATCGATCCATATCGTAAAAGTTGTTTTTTTTTTCTTTTCTAAAACTTTTTAAATATTGCTTAGGATTTTAGTAACAATAATAAACGAACAATTAACATCATATATTACTTGGACAATCTTTGACAATGAAAATTTTGTTTAGGCGGTCGGTAGCCATGTGTGCAGAATATATTAACGAGTGGATTAAAAAGATGAAGAATATATTAATGAGTAGGTTAAAATGATGAATCTTAGGCTGATCATATGTAGGTGAAATCGATATATTGAATTTGTTACCTTTTCATAAACATATATAGTTACATGTGTCACTGCGGATGTACTTAATTTGTCTATCATGTAGATTTTTCTGCTTTGATGATAATATTTACTCCATTAGGCCATATATATCTCATTATTTCATAGCCCATATTTTATGTTTTTTTAGTGTTATTCTTTTGCTATGATATATATCTTAATTACTTTTCTTTAGAAGTTACATGCATGCGCTCTAATTTATGTCTTAAAAGCTAGTATATAATGTATATAATTGACAAGTGCACACTTTGTAATAAGAAACATAGTGAGATTAAAAGTTTCAGAATGTCATTGTACAGATATTACAAAATTAAACTAAAAAAATAATGAGAGATTATGTGCAGGATAAAAATCAACTTAAGATTATAATCTTGGTTAGTAGACAAGAGTTGATTCAGAGAGGTATTTGCAATCCACCATTTGAAAACACCGAACCGTTCACCATTTCAAATACAATAAAATGAACTAATAGCACTATGCATTGGATGCGTAGGTTTGTCTTTAGTTTCCCCCAACACTTCAAGTGAAAAATAAAGAAAAAGAACTTGTTGTTTGCATTTCTTTGATATCATGGATAAAAATTATATGAATTTAGAGAAGTTGTAGTTACACAATTATGTATACCTATATATATACAAACGAAATGAAAATGACAAAGCTATTAATTAACAACATGGTAATGAAAGTTGTGTGACTATTTATATATATATAAGTTGTGTGACTATTTATATATATATAAAAGGTGACTGGGCATATGAATACAAAGGCCCTGGTATAATTAACAATACCTAATTTTTCTTTTTAATGGAAAACATAAAAGCATCGGCAACCAATTAAATATCTTAAATATGTTAAATAAAATCAAAGCCACAACAAAAGACAAAAGAGGTTGTGATGGGCTTGAATATGCTTATGATCGATCATAACATCAATAAATATGCATCTCATGCAAATCTGCATATAATTTTGGTAGAGAGAGAGAGAGAGAGAGAGAGAGAGAGAGAGAGAGAGAGAGAGAGAGAGAGAGATTTTTCACGAAGTAGTTGCTGTTGGTCTGTGAAGAAATTTATTTGAATGACAGTTTGGCCCCTGGTATATTCATACTAATGGATTAAAACTGATCAAAACTTCAAAAGTACGTACGTATATTATATCATATACTTTTATTCACAAATCAAATATTTCTAATTTGCTTTTAATTGTTGCCTGAATATAATGCTTTATCTTTTTTAAGGAGTATGAGTATGAAATCTAGTACTGGGTAGCAGTGGCTGGTACAAAAAAGATTCTGCACATTGAATGGTAGTCCTTTCACTTCTTGTACGTATTTCACATGCATGCAGATGTGCAACACTGCTATGTGGTACCTGAAGAGAGTAAATTGAGTAATACACTAATAGTAGTAAATTAGTAATTGACAGATTGCATACAGAAAGTGACAGAAGGAGAATGATAAAAGTCCAATCACCAATAATGTGGAATATTGTGGGTCTTATCACATTAAATTCAAATTGAAATTGGGGTCTCTATTATTCATGTCGAATAAAAGACTGGGTTGAGGAGGGTGATCCATTAATTCCCAGCTGGAAGCTACAATGATAACGATGGTTTTCAGAATGAATTGCATTAAAAGTTAAAACAGATGCTATTACTTACCATTTTTGAATCGATTAGGCACATAACTTGTATGTAAAAGGACATATAAGGAAAGTTTCCATTTGCAGTTTTACGCAATAAATTAAGAACACTGATTGGCAGAGTTATTTGTGCTTATTAACAAATCACAACTAATTAACACGTAAACATTAATGACTTTAACGGGAGAGAATATAATGATTTATTGGTGAATATTTTTAGTTTTCTTAGATACGTACAGTCATGTAAACATCTGAATATTTTTCGTAAGAGTATCGCTACGTTCATCACATATATAAATACATTATTTGGTAAACAAATTTTAGAGAAAAAATTTCAAGAAGTCTAACATTATTGTTTCATAAATACTAAATTTGTAAAGAGTCCATGTTATGGACTATGGAGGGTTAAGAATCTAACACCTTTTTCACAATAAAAGAAAAAGTATTACCGAATTTCCCTTATCCATGCAAATGAGGCAACAGCACGTCAGCCGTGCCCCCGGGCTACATTTACGTAATGTCAATCAAGGGCCACTGGGCTGGGCCTGGCCCATCTCGAATTGAATTCAAACCCATTTCCGTACGCAAATGATGGAGATTGGAGGGCCTCCCCGATTCGTCAAACCTATGCAGCCCTGAAAACTGAGTACCATTTTCCGTAAATACACCGATTTCCTGACCTCATTATGGATTCTTGCTTTTCAACGCAAGCTCGTACCAAACATATTCCAGCTAAGACATTAAGATCTCAAATCAATCTTCAATTTACAATTTTACCCCTCCCTAGCAGTAGCAGTGGCAGTGGAGGCAGTGCCCCTATTTTTGTATATAGCGACATGAGAGGCCCAAGGGGTGTATTAATTAAGTTTGCCAATTTGTGATCTGCGTTTTGGTGATTAATATGGTAGTGGACAAGTTTTCATTTTCTTCTCAAAAAATGCATTTGATAATAAGCAGCACTGGTTTGGACTTTGGAGCTATCTGTGCTCCATGTCGGTCCAAGAACCCCTAAGACCCACGTTGTATTGTCTTTTACTTTTGGCATTTTCATGAAAATTTTGTTAAAATGTTGTTTTCCAAGGTGCTACTATTTTGAACACACCAACTTTCATCTCTTTTCTTGGTTGTAAAACGACCTTTAAGATTAGTTATAATTTACATGATTAAGGTTTAGGGTGATTCACAATTTGTACATTATTCTTTAAATTTTTTTCAATTTAGTTAGTAAGTACTTAAAATTTTAGTTAGGGTGTTAAATGCTAACACATCACATGCGGGATCACCTTTGAGTTTGAACTAATCACTTGAGTTTGGATCTTGGAATGACTAGCAAACAATCATGATGCATTACGAGTCAATTCTAACAAATTGAGACATGACATATTTAAGAAAATGAAAATTCAAGAAAAAGCCATCCACATTTGAATCAAGTGTACCTAATTACTTGGCACACTAAACATATATATATATATTTTTTTGATGGATAGTCAATGTCACACTACATGTGTATGTGTGCATTCCCATATGGTACACAGAGCAAGGACTATCTAGCAATAAACAAAGCCTCTGTTCCATCCTTCATGCAATGCTATCTCTCCATATAATATACGCGGAGTAAATATTATTGTTAAGAGTACTAAACTTATATATTTAGAGTATTATTTGTATAATAAGGTAATTAAGTATATCTATATTAATAATATATAATTAAGTATGAAATGACTGAACTCTGCATAAAGTACATTATGGTATAAGAACTTTAACTACGATCTTTTGGGCTGTGCATGATTCAGACTTTTGCAGAGAAAAGGGTGAAACAAAGTTTGACAGGTGAGTTGAATTAGTGCACAAATAATTGAAAGAAACAGAGAAAAAAATTAAAAGGAATTGTGATTTTCTGAGCTAGCTTAGCAAAGATGCTGCCACCAGCCGAATCGTCTTTTAAACCCCAAAACAGAGATGATATGATCAACAGTGTGGCAGGGCATGCATGCCTCCATCGATTGATCTATTGTCACAGAGAATTAATGGATCGAAGAACAGAACAAACAACCCCCCATGCAATATTCACTTCTCATCAGAAAATATATGCAGGACCATAATCTTTAAAATCTCACTTATTTTTTAGCATTCAAAGAGATATGTATATATCTATATATTGTACTCTGTATTGTGTGCTGTTTGTAGTGTATTATAATATATATATATGTAGGGCATCACGAGAGTGTCAGAGGCTGAAGACACTGAGGTATCTTTCTTTTTTAGGACACGTCGCTCCAGAAAGTTATGAGAGAGAGAGAGAGAGAGACGTATGTATGTGTGTATCAGTGTATGTGTGTGTGTATTGAGGGTTTCTTTTTCTTTTAGAAGAAAGAAAATTGAGCATTTTTCCAGAATCAGAGTTGCCCATTGGAGAAGGGTGAAAGAAAATCCGAGCGTTTCAATCGCTTTCCCACTGTTCTCCTTTTCCTTTGGCCTTTCTGCTTTTTTATTACTTTTTTTCGTGAGAATCTGATTCTACGGTTTCTACCAAGGTGAGTTTTACTCTTCCACTCTATTATTAATTATTTTGTATACTCACTTCGTTGGTTTATCTGTAACTACCCAATTCCTGTAAATGTCTATATTGTATAATTAATTTTGTAAAAAACTCGGGATTTGTGGCATAAAACCCTCTTCTTTTGCTTTTGTTTTCTTCAAAATGATGTTTTCTTTGTTTTCAAACACACACACACTTGGCCAAAAAAAAACACGCACACACGCAAAGATATATAATATATATATATATATATTTTTTTTACGTTTTTCCAAAGATTTCATACTTTTAACAACTCTGTATCACCCCTTTTCGCAACAAGGAAAGTACCTAGGATTGTGAGCTGTAAACCTGAAACCATCCTTGTCAATCTCTAGCTAAAAAAATTAACTGGGTTTGTTTAATTTCAATTTCACATTCAATCTTCAAAACCATTCTCTTCCTCTTTCTCTCTTCCAGCTCACACACTAACTGTGGAAGTGGAAATGGGTAGAGCAACAAGATGGCTCAAGGGCCTGTTTGGGATAAAGCAAGTAGACAAAGAACACAAAGCAAATTCAAGCACTTCCACCCTATTAGACAAGAAAGGCTTTAGTTATAATGGCAGAGAGGCAGTAGCAGCTGCGACCATACTATGTCACAACCCAGCTACTATACCACCCAACATATCACCCTCCGAGGCAGCTTGGCTCAGATCATACTACACAGAAACAGAGAAGGAGCAGAGCAAGCACGCAATTGCCGTGGCCGCCGCCACGGCCGCCGCAGCCGACGCTGCAGTTGCTGCCGCGCAGGCGGCCGTGGCGGTTGTCCGCCTCACCAGCCATGGTAGAGGCACCATGTTTGGCGGCGGCCGCGAGAGATGGGCTGCTGTGAAGGTCCAAACCGTTTTCAGGGGATATTTGGTATGTGAAAGTTCAATGTCTTGCATATTGGACTTGATTTCTTGCTTTTAAAGCTTAAATTTCATGGATTTTGCATAAGAATTTTTTACCCTTTTTGTAAAACACAGGCCAGAAAAGCGCTACGAGCACTGAAAGGACTGGTGAAGTTGCAGGCTCTTGTTAGAGGGTATTTAGTGCGCAAACAAGCCACAGCAACTCTGCACAGTATGCAAGCTCTGATCAGAGCACAAGCCACTGTTCGTTCTCATAAAACTCGGGGGCTCAATTTCAACAATGAAGCCTACAGATTTGAAATCCGTGCACGAAAATCCATGGTAATAAAAACCCAAATTGCTTATTAAGTAATATATATGGTCAGCATTTAAATCTGTGGTGGTTAATTAATAAATCTGTCATAAATGCTAACTCAAAGTCTGAAACTTGATTTGCAGGAGAGATTTGATGACAGTAGGAGTGAGCACACAGCTCCAAGCCACAGCAGAAGGCTCTCTGCTTCTTTGGACACCAATTTTCACGCCATTGATGAAAGTCCCAAGATTGTGGAGGTCGATACAGGCAGGCCCAAGTCCAGGTCTCGCAGAACAAACACTTGTTGTGTATATGAATTTTGCGACGACCCACCACCACCACCTTCACCGTGTCCGGTTCTTCCGGCCCGGTTATCAATCCCCGATAACCGGAATTTCAAGGAGTCCGACTGGGGACTGGCCGGAGAAGAATGCAGCAGATTGGTCTCCACAGCACAGAGCACCCCACGTTTTGTGAATTCCTGTGGGTCTAGTAATGCGCCGGTTACACCTTCAAAGAGTGTTTGTGGTGAAAACTTCTTCAGGGGATGTGGATATGGTCATAATTGTGCTCCAAATTACATGGCGAGCACTCAGTCTTTCAAGGCCAAGTTGAGGTCTCACAGTGCTCCGAAGCAGAGGCCAGAGCCAGGGTCAAAGAGGAGGCTTTCACTGAATGAAATGCTCGAGTACTCGAGGAGTAGTGTGAGTGGGGTTCGGATGCAGAGGTCTTGTTCACAAGTTCAGGAAGCCATTAGTTTCAAGAATGCTGTGATGGGCAAGCTTGATAGGTCCTCTGGGATTTGGTAGCAGAGAGACCCAGACAGAGACCAAGAATTAACATAATGAGCTACTCAAAACAAAACCTTGTTAAGAACAGGGGATTAAACCAGAAGATGTGTGTAGATTAATCAAAGTTAGTGGTATTATAGAACGATCTGATCTCATTTTGATGTTGGCTTCTGATGAATGATGATGATTATGGGGTTCTTATTGTTAATTAACTTATGTAGTTGATATGAATTAATGCAATCATGTAATTGTATAATTATAATTGAATTACAGGTGTTCTCTTCTGTCTTTTTCTCTAACAAAGGAAGAAAACAAACTGTATTTATGGGTCCTGCCAAGTCAAAGTAAAGGGTTTTGAATGAGCTTTAATTTGAGGTCATTTGTCTTTTCAAATGCCATGGAATTATTTGCTCATTGTAATAACCAAAGTCGACAAGGCAATCCTTCCATGTCACAAGTATATTCCACACAATACCATATTTCCACCATTGTGTATTATTTTCACATGTCAAACATACTGTAGCAAATAGTGAATAACATGACAATTTTTCATTTATTCATATTTAGACTCATTAAAAATTTATTTTTATTTTTAATTTACATAAGGGAATATTTTTCAAAAATGACTCAAATGTTGACCCATGTGTAAATTCATGATGCGTATTATGAGATGTATCAATGTGTCCCCTTAACTTTAATTTTGAAGCCAATTTGCCTCTTTCGTTAGTCCAATTACATTTTTCGTCCAAAAAATGGCTACGAACATGAAATGATTTGACTTTTATGTTCTTGTATTACAAGTAGAATAATGAATTTACTGTTAAAAAATGATTACGTGGTGCAGACATATGATTACTTTTGAACTAAATTTGCAAACTAAGTTGATTGAAGTGGCATATTGATATCAAAGGTAAAGTTGAGGAAGTATATTGGTACAACCTATAATTCATATTCCAAAGTGACACAAAGGTTAAAGTTTAAGTTATTTTACAAATTTAATAATTTTAACATTATTTGAAAAAGTAATTACGTGCGTGACGTATGATCACTTTTGAATAAAATTTACAAACCAAGTTGACTAAAGTGGCATATTGGCATTATAGATAAAGTTGAAGAGGCATGTTGGTATAATTTATAATTTATATCCTAAATTGTCAGAATCAAAGTTTAAATCCTTTTACAAATTTAATAGTTTTAACATTATTGTTATTTGGTATACGCCTTCATTCTTGGCACTCACAAAAAAAGATTTAAATTTTCATATTTTGAAAACTGGTATCATCCCATTATTGACCTCAAAAAACAACAAAAAGAAAAAAGTTTGATCGTTTGAACCATCCTCCTTCCTTCCGAAGGCATCATGTTCCCTAGTGTTTTACATGCCTATGAGAATTGATTTTGTTTGTTTGGTTGTGCCAATTACTCTATTGGAATGACATATGACCCCACAAGTTTTAATTGCACTAGTATATTGTAGAGGAGAAAATTCTTAAGCTATTGGGCCCTCCATAGTACCCTAAAAAAACACAAACAACTCTTCAAAATTTTATGGGATTGCATATCGAACACATTTAGGTGAGAGATGGAGACCCATTGTTGCTACAAAGTCTCTTAGAAGAATAGAACAATAATCGAACAAAGAAAAATGTCAAATTTAATCACGAGTTGTCCAATTTTAATCATCTAAAAAAAGACCCAGCAAGTGGGTTCTATATACTTCCAAGTTTTGCTAATATTTGAAAAGTCTTTCAATTGTCCTAGCTGTGCTACTGTCCCTATCACTTATTCATTAAAAGAAGACAATTCCTCTCATAACTTCAGAATTTCTACTTCCTTGACAAATTCAAATTATTCTTTGAAAAAATGGAAAAATAATTTCATATAATATTGAATTAGATTAATTAAACTGATAGTGAAAGCATTTATCTTTCTTTTTTTATGTTTTTACCAGTTTCCAATGAAGATATTAAGGCAATAGGATTGGCTTTCAGACTATTGGAGGGCAGGCTGAAAGTCACTTCTTTTCAAGCTTTCCATGAAAGGGAGCTTTCAACTTAAGGCAGAGCTGCAAAGATTTGAAGTTAGAGATATTATTCTCTCCGACTCAAAGTGCACTGTTACTGTACACTGGCCTCAGCCCACGGGGAAAAAACAAAAAGAAGGATGAATAAAAAAACAAGACAAGTGGGCCAAAACAAAATCACCGTATGGATCCAGGCCCCAATTAGGCCAACCCAATGGGTTTTTCTTGAAAGTGGAGTTCACTAAGAAGTCCAAAATGTGAAAGGCCAGGGTTCAGGAGATTGTATTGTAAAATCTCCTTTTCCCAGTCCAGTCTCAAAGTTTTGGTCCAATGAAGACCCAGGGCTTTAAGAGATTTAGCCCAATGAAAACCAAGCCCAACTGATATTTCCGGAAACTGAAAAAAGAAAGGGGGGGCTATTCGTACCACCCAAATGTGCTAAGTTGACCACCCCCTTAAAATTTTGCCCATTTTTGCCCATTTTGCCCCTGCATAAAAAAAAAACTCACCCCTCCAATTTTGGCCGGCCACCACTCCCCGCCGCCCGATCTCCCTTCTCTCTCTCTCTTCCCTCTCTCTGCCATCTTCTCTCTCTCCCCTTTCTCTGCCTCCCTCCCTCACCGAACCACCATGGGTGGCCGGCGCGACCCCATAGACCTCCAGATCGGGGGTGGAGGATGGGTGCGACGGGGGCTGGGGGTTGCGACAGGGGCTGGGCTTGGGGTGAGGGTGTGCGGGCGGGCTGGGGAGGGGCTAGCTGGGGGGCTAGCTGGGTAGGGGTGGGCTGGCTGGCTGGGGGCGGGCTGGGGAGGGGAGGGGAGGGGATGGCGTTGCGCCGGCGGTGGGGAGGGGGTGGGGTTGCGCCGGCGGCGGGGAGGGTGGCCGGCCAAAATCTAGAGAATGGGCATGCAGGGGCAAAATGGGCAAAAATGGGCAAAAAATTAGGGGGGTGGTCAACTCAGCAAAATGGGGTGGTCTGAATAGCCCCCCAAAAAGAAAACCTGCTTGATTTTTATTTTTATTTTGGCTTCATTAGTTAATTATGTTTTTACTACCCATATTTTCAATTGATTTTCAGTTTACTGTACATAAGTTTATTTGTCTCACTTTACCACCTATAACTATTTCTATGTCTCACTTTACTTTTTTTCATCTATTCCGTCACCCAAACAGTAAAAAATGTATACTAATGTGACAGAGACATTTTTGTTATCAATATTAATGAATTAGTTGACGGAATGAGTAAAAAAAGATAAAATGGAATACAAAAAATAGTTGTAGACAGTAAAGTAAGACAAATAAGTATATATCTAAGTGATAAAGTAAAAATCAACTAAAATTATAGGTATTAAAAACACAATTAAGCTTTCTATTTTATTTTTTATGTGGGATAGGAGGGTTGAATTTAAGATGTCTTAGTGAGAGAAAAAGCTACTTGATAATTGATATGAGATTTTATCACAATCATATATTAAGCAAGAGAACATCAGTAACATGGGAATTTACAAGGATTTTTTTTTCTTTTCGGGATTTGGAAAAAAATTGTTGGTGTTATATTAATATTAATATAGTTGAGAATGATGGAGATGAATCACAATTTGATCCACTCAGAGCCATCAATGAAGGTAAGGGAAACAAAAGGCTTGGCTTCCTCATCAGTGAGTTCTCTGGACCATGATACCCTCCCTGCAAATCGAGCCCCTGGTCCTGTGCACTTGTATTGCCCATAAAACACAGTCCTGTACACACCACATGCATACAGTAATATATGTCAACCATATATATTATTACAATTTACAAAGCTTCATTGAGCATGCGCATGCCTCTAGCTAGCTAACACCAAATTGAAAATGGCAAACATATATATATATATATGTGAAAGAAACAAAAGTACACTGCCTAGGATAAAAGGAGTAGTAGGTGGCTTGGCTTATATAGGTAGCACCAAAGTTATGTATAGATGCTGGCGTGGCTTGCTTATAATATGCCAACATGCAATGGTGTAATGTATGAGTAGGTGGATAGGGTTTATAGATATATATATGCACTCGTTATATATGGTGGTGCATTACACGTAGGTTTTGCTTTTGCAGCAACCAAAGTGCAAAACGACATACACTCATTGTTAGGTCCTCACACTCAGTGATATAAAACCGCCCATTTTGTTACCAAAATGCCGAAACTGCCCTAGGCCTGCATGTGTATTTGAGTGGCTAGGAGCTAGGAGCTATACGTGATTCGGTGGGCAAGTGGGTCATTACTTCCAATAATAATAATAATAAGCTAGATCAAAGCTGTGGATTTAATGGGTTGCCAGAGAGGGTAAGATGATCTAGCTAGAGAGCAGCTGATGCACAGATACAATGGCACCGTCCAGTCCACTAGGCTAAAACAAAATTGGTCCAAAATTATTACCGAGTTTCTTAATTGGTCGAGACAGTTGCCTCATTTGCCTACCCTCAAAACTAATCGGCTATGTAAGAATGGTACAAGAATTTGTACGAATAAATTGAACAAAAGGAAATATGGAACAGAGAAATAAAAGAGAGAGTTGCATACATTTCACGGTTAGGGTCACCCCAGTTGTACCAGCCTTTGGGGATGATAATGTTGTCCATATATGTGTAGGCAAAGACGACCCTGGAGAAGGGACCCCATGCCCTCCCAAGGTAGAGAGCTCCTGAACCCGTGACCTTACACTTGACAAATGAGAACCCCGTTTCCTCCAACATACTGCTCCTTCCCTGTGCCGTTAGTGCCCCTGTGTTTTGTGCTATTGCGTGCACGTGACATCCCTGCACTCACATACATGTGACTCCCTAATGTCAATGTGACATTCATAAGACACAAACTACACACCAACACCCTTTTCTCAATTCAACCAAAAATCTATCAATAATCTCACCTCAAATAGGGACAGTCCATTTCCGAAGATGAAATCCACAGAACCTTCAATGTAGCAGTCTTTGTAATAATGCCTTCCCAGATGATCATACAGTGTGTCTTGTGCTCCCAAGAATCTACACCCCAAGAACGCTGCTGTATCTGCTGATATTCTGAAAGCCACTGCCTGCTTCCCAATTGCTCCTGCTGCTGGCACTGGTGTTGTGTTCTGCACCACCACATACATGCATTGTGCATTTACAACACCAATATAAGATACTTATGTTGCTAGACTGTGATCGCGAAGACCCAACTTAGTCAATGCTTCAGATTCATACTTGTACAATATTATTACCTTGAATGTAATGTTCTTGGCAATGAAATAAGGGGAATTCACTGCAAATGTTGCGGAGTTGAAAGTCCCCATTGGCTGTCCTCTTGGACCAGCTGGGGTTTGAGCTGTGTCTCCCCATTGAACAATTGTTTTGTCTGCCCCTGCTCCTTGTATGGTTATAAACGATTTTAATGGAGGTATATTAACCTTTTCCCTGAAAATGATTTTAATATTTACCAAGTTGATCCGCAATTACCACATAACAAGAATGTATTACAGAGATTAATTATGATCAATACTTAGAGGAAAAAAGTTAAATTAAAGACAGTGCATAGGACAATTCATGAACAACAAAGCATTTCTAGTCAAAGACCAGCTCATAAAAAGACACAACAACAAACAAATTAATATATATCAGAATCACATCTGAACAGCACTGTACCAAATTAAATTGCAGAAGAAGCATAACATATTGAGCAATTAAGGAAATTAAAATAGATTACAGATCAAACATGCATATATCCCCAGAAACACTACTCACGTATAGACTCCTGCATGGACCTTGATGAGGACTCTGACAAGGTTGATGAATGGGAGAGAGTCAATGGCGTCCTGAATGGTTGTGAAGTCTCCAGCTGCAGGGTTCTTGTCCACATGCAGAGTGTAAGAAGGGAAGAGCTTGTTCTTTGCTGTCTTGAAAACAGAGTGTTTGAGGCTCCCAACAAACCTGACCCACTTCATGAATTGTTGTTCTGAGAATTGGGCTCGAGTCATGTTCTTGGTTAAGTGTACTTTTCCTGCTGCTGAATTCCCAGGTCGGATTCCCTTGGTGTGGCATTGTGTTTGGGTTGAATTTAGAAGAAGAAGAAGAATCAAAGCATAGAAAATGTGGTGGAATAATGTAGGCATTTAAAAAAAGAGAATGAGAATGAGAGTATATAGAAGATTAGAGAGTATGTTATTAGTTTGGAATTCCAAGTGAAACATAGAAAATGACTCTGTGTTTGGTTTGGTTTATATACAAGTTAGTTGTTTGTTTTAGGTGGAAAAAAGTGATGCTGAATTGGAGAATCAAAGAGTAAGACAGAGTGAAGAAGTCACGGGTGCTTCTAAGGACATCCATGTAATGTAGACTAGCAGTAGTGAGAGAGAGAGAGAGAGAGAGAGAGAGAGAGAGAGAGAGAGAGAGAGAGAGAGAGAGAGAGAGACAATCTAAGCCACAGGACAGGACAGGTTGCACTTTGTGCTTATAAAAATGTTGTTTCTAAAAACTTTTGCATTTTGTTGTTGTTGTTAGTTTGGTAGTGCCCGTGAGTGTCTCTCTTTCTGTTTGTGTGTGATTGTGAATATATTCGTGAGGGGATAATGGGTTGTTTCTCTGTGACTGCAAGTCTGCAAATATTAATATAAATTAATGTGGGTGACTAGTGACTACTACCTCTACTTTTCAATCATGGCCGTCAAAAAACTGGACCAAACTAAGCACCATTTGATTTACTCTTAGAATGTGATCAGATTCATTGAATTGCCTTATGAATACGTATAAATGGGCTAAGACTCCGTAGAGATAGATGGTGTAGCTGAGAGCATACCTAGGCCCACTTGCAGAACTAGACAAACTAACTCACTCACGCTGAGGCCCAACTCTTCCCAACATCAACTTGTGTGTGTGTGTGTGTGTGTGGAATTATGGTGATGTGAAAGAAACCAGAGTAAGGACACCATATTTTTGCTGTGAAATGATCAAATCCCCACCTCTATCTCTTTTTGTGCTTAAGTTCTCTTTTCTAGTCTTCTTCTCAGTTCTCAGCACTTCCACTACCAGCTAGTGGAGTGCTGCTTCTTTGGGTCCAAAATTGATAAATAGATAAATTCACCTATGTGACAATTTTGGACACTCAGAATTTTGACATTTGGGAAAAGAAAATATTAAGATGATAGTTTTGTTGGATTGTCTTCTAAGAAACATCAGACCAAAAAAAAAAAAAAAGTCTTCTAAGAAACTTTCATCATATGTCCCAACACAACAGAAGGCAAAAATGAGAAAGGTTTTGTTTTGTGCATCCAACACAAAGATTGATTCTTATCTCTCCTTGGTCTAAATACAAAAAAGGGTTTAGATTGTTAAAAATAAATTTATATTTTTTTATTCGGCATCTAATACATGAGTTTGGATGTAAACAAAATAACCTTATCATCCACATATAGCATATTGTCAATAGTGTATGCCAGCATATTGTCAGTACCAAACTCAGTGGCGTACGTGCCAAGTTAAGAGCATCAGACACAACTACACAAGCTGACAAGCCTATGTTGTTTGATGGTTTCAAAGTAAAAAGTAATGCTCTCGATTTTTCAATAACCATGCTACAACAGTTTTTATACAAGACTTTACAACTTCCGAATTTCCGGTTTTACGTTGGGATTTTTGTTTGTTTTTTATTGTGAAAAAAGCCTTTTTTCTTTTCTTGTAATTTGTAAACAACAAAAAAAATAAAGAATCCTCTCTGAGGAGAAAAACAAAAAAATACATGATCAATCATCAATACTCTACAGTCTCTACCATATCTTTTGATTTTAATCTATTTTCTACTGTTGTTATTATGGAAAGGTGTACAAGATGACAAGAGAGTTAATTGGAAGTGGTCTCAATCATCTTTTAGAATTCAGTGTATTTTTTCAATGAAACATTTCAGCCTCAAATTGTAGGAATTACAATATGATGATTTGAGGTATTATCTTAGTTAAACAAACATGCCGGCCTTTACTACAGTTAATCCATATTGATGTCCAATAACAACAATTAAAATTAAGATATTTGACAACTCAAATAACATTCAAGTACTCTCAATAACAACAAACCTCATGATTATGAGATTTAACTCATGTAGCATACATGCATGGGGTGGTAAAGGGTAGTTCCTATCCAAAATAACGTGCAAACACTACAACTTAAATAAATAAATAGATAAAATACTCAAATTTCAATAAATAAACAAACTAATCATAATTAAGGTACCTATTACCTATACTAACAGCGGAGGAAATGCTAGCAATATATGTATGAGCTACCTAATTAATTACCTACCTCTGCTCTTCTCACTCACTCTAAATTTGATTAAGAATTTAAGATAGCATGGCAGTAGAGAGTATTGTAATGAAAGTCCTATTAAAAGAGTAATGCCATGCTAGCTAGCTCTAATTGAATGAGCGATATATAAACTAATTCATGGGTGATTTGCATACTCAAAAAAAGATTTGAATAGTTACTCGGCCCAGTAATTACTCAAATCCATTTTTGACTTGTTCTAGAAAATTTTTGTTAATAATTATGGCAACTTTTTAAGTTGTAACAGTTATTAAGCAAAAAGGTTGGATACACCCCCCATCTAGTCATCATTTGGAAGTTGGATACACCCAACTGGTAACGATTGAGATGCTACTAGAAGTGATCATTTGTTTTTGTTTTTGTTTTGTTTTCTGTAAAACTGGGAGCCAAAGCCCAAAATAAACCACAAAATAAATTATCACTTTATGTAACAGTTCAATTATTAAAATTTTGAATTAAATATATCTAAATTTTTATGAATTTTCAGATTCTTTTAAAATTCATCAAAATTTCAATTAAATATACCTCCTTCATATAACATTTCAATCGTTGACTGTTTAGAAGTTTAGGTTTAAATTTGGGTGCTGCCAAATAGGGGTGGGTTTGGGTTTCTTCTTCTTTTTCAATTTTCCTTAATATCCTTACTTATGCATTATCTATTATTTATTGTGATTATTATTTTTCAACGCTTATTGTTTTACCCAATATTATTGGACTGAATTTTACATTTATATGTAAAATCTCATATTTTTCAAAGTAAAATTTTTCTCTCAACAGTTAATACTTTATATTTGGTTATACAATAAAACAATTGGGAAAGAGAAATACTTGGTACTAAGGTTTTAGGTGGATTAAAGCTATAAGAATTATTCCAAAAAAAAGCTATTAGAATTAATAATTAATTATCAATTCCATATTTCCATCTCCCCGGGGATGGGTCTCTGCTGCCAAACGGGGGTGGGGCAGGGTTTCTGGATTATTTTGTTTGTTTTTTTTATCCATTTTTCTTAAGTTATACACTTATACATTATTTATGTGTTTTTATATTTGATGCGTTATTTATGTTTGAATTGTGATTAATTTACAATTATGAATTATTTCTTTTTCACAGTATTTTTGTCTGAATTTTCATACATTATTGATAATTCATATTTGTTTATATAAATAATGACTATATAAAAATATGGACAATTGCAATTCTGTATCTTTTTTTTTATTGGCTAATAATTTAGAATTGGCGTGAGAACTTGAGATATATAATGGGAATTAATTCGACATTTTGACTGTATAAGAAAACGTGGCAGCAAATTGAAGCCATAGTTAAAGCTCAAACGCTGGTTGATTACAAAGTTGAGACCTTGAGTCTTGTCAACACTTGTTCACCTTCTTCCATATCCGTTCAGGTTGAGCCATGGATGAAGCTCTGTTCTGCCATTGAAGTAGTGTTTCATTCATTGATGCTTCCACAAACACAACACTTGTACTAAAAAATTGGACCCAATAATGACGAAAATAGGCACAGCCACTTTGGTAGCCATAACCACCTCCTTCACCTTCCTCCACCTCTTTCCTCCTACCCCAAAACCCTTGTACCACTCCCTCTTCATATCCACTTCACTCTCCGACAACGCCTCCATAGCCCACCACCTCCACACCCTCACTCGCCGGCCCCACGTCGCCGGCCAAGCCGCCAACGCCGAGGCTGCAGCCTATGTCCTCTCCATTTTCACCTCTTCCAATTTCCAATCCCACATAGCCCCCTACCACGTGGCCCTCACATACCCTGTTTCACGCTCCTTAACACTCACACCTTCACCACCAGACCCACCCATCGCTTTTACTCTGCAACAAGAAATCTATGATGGTGACCCATATGCCGATGTAGCCAATGAAGTCCTGCCCACTTTTCATGCCTTTGCAAAGTCAGGGACTGTGACTGGTCCTGTGGTCTATGTCAATTATGGTCGTTTAGAGGACTATGCAACGTTGAAAGAAATGGGGGTCAATGTTTCTGGGTCAATTGTGTTGGCCAGGTATGGGGAAATTTACAGAGGAAGCATTGTGCAGAGTGCATACGAAGCAGGGGCTATTGGGGCAGTGGTGTATACGGATAGGAAGGACTACGGTGGCGGCGGAGGTGGCGGTGCGCGGTGCTTTCCGGAGGAGGAGTGGCTGCCGCCGAGCGGGGTTCAGGTGGGGACGGTTTACAATGGAATTGGTGACCCCACTACACCCGGATGGCCAAGTACTGAAGAAGACTGTGAGAGGCTTTCGGATGATGAGGTTGAGAAGGGAGGGGATGTTCCATTGATACCTTCACTGCCGGTGTCGGCGGCTGATGGTGAAGCCATTTTGAGGTCGATTGGAGGGCACGTGGCGAATGATGATTGGCAGGGAAGTGAGGATGCCCCAGTTTATAGGGTTGGACCAGGCCCTGGGATTCTACAGCTTAGTTACACTGTAAGTCTCAAATCAATTTCATTTTATATATGGAAAACACTTTTTCAGCATAGTTAACATGGAGTAGAAGTAATTATGTAGCAAGTTGCTATCTTTGTATTTTAGTTTTGGATGTTGGTTTCAGGGAAAGCAAATCATAGGGAGGATTGAGAATGTGATTGGTGTCATAGAAGGTGCAGAAGAACCTGATAGGTACGTTTCAAATGATTTGCAAGTAGAAGTTTTAAACATTAGCAGCATCGAACAAGAGACTTAAAACATGTGAACAAAGAAAGTGATACTAGCTAGTACTACTCATCACAATGGACTTGTATCAATGAAAGAAACCAACCTTAAAATGATGAGTAGTCACTCTGTTGCCAAATGTGTGTAGATTTGTCATTCTGGGTAATCACCGGGATGCATGGACATTTGGAGCTGTTGATCCAAATAGTGGCACTGCAGCACTGCTAGAGGTAAATTGTGGATTCAAATTATATACCATCATCAACTTCCTTTTGCAGCAAGGAAAAATCAACACAAGCTGCTTTCAATGTGTAATGTAGATTGCCCAAAGATTAGTGAAGCTGCAGAAAAGAGGGTGAAAACCTCGGCGCACAATTGTTTTGTGTAATTGGGATGCTGAGGAATATGGCCTGGTCTCTCTCTCTCTCTCTCTCTCTCTCTCCCTCTGTCTATGTATCTCTCTCAAAATTTAAATTAAACACTGTTTGCAGATAGGATCAACTGAATGGGTAGAAGAAAACAGGGAAATGCTAGCTGCAAAGGCTATTGCTTACTTGAATGTTGACAGTGCAGTGTATGGGCCAGGATTCCATGTCTCTGCAACTCCACAGCTTGATGAACTGATTAAACAAGCGACTCAACAGGTATTGCAAAATTGTATAGATATACTAATCAAATTGTTTAACATGATTGTGAATTTTAAATTATGTCTGGTTTCTGCATAATTTCTCACTCATCTCAATCATAGTAAATATTGATTTTTGAAGGTTAAAGACCCAGATAACTCATCACAAACTATCTACCAGTCATGGGTTGGTTCCAGCAGTTCACCTATGGTAAGAAACTGCTTCACAAAATTCATCCATAATATAATTTCAATGAAGTTTCACAAGGCAAAAAACTGCACTCCAGTGATTTTAAGAAAAAAGTGCAACTTATGTCACTTTGTCTAAACAGTAGCAAAATCTTGCATTATTTTACTACAGATAAATGATTTTCATCCGATGGACTTTGATAACTTAATGTAACTATTAATGCTCAAAAAGGCTTTATTTTGCATACAAAGATTGGCAGGTTGGGAAGTGGAGAATCAGATTTTGCAGCGTTTGTTCAACATGTTGGAATTCCAGCAGCTGACATGTCTTTCGGTAAAGGTAACAATACAGTTTTTTTTTTCTTCTAAATATTTTGATGCCATTACATTTGCCACTATAAAAACAGACAGTACAGCATTATGCTTTAGATTACTAAAAAATAATTTTAAAATTGCAGGATACACAGTTTACCATTCAATGTATGATGACTTTATATGGATGCAAAAGTTTGGTGATCCAATGTTTCAGAGGCATGTTGCAGGTTAGCCTTAATTTTTCTTTCTTCTACTAAAAGCATCTCAAACAATTCTAGTTGCACTCCATTGGCACTTGAATGAATTTTAAATTACTCCTAAAAGAAACATCAATTCTAGTTCCTTTTATATCCCCAGTAATGTAGCATCTGAAGCATTGTTTGTTGATTTCATTGGTACTAAAAACAGTGGCAAATTTATGGGGTTTGGTAGCTCTTTGGCTAGCAGATGCAGAATTCTTGCCTTTTAATTATCTCTCCTACGCTCTAGAGCTTCAGGTATGGAAACGTTAGAATAAAAATCTTTTGCACAGGGGTTTAGTGACCAAAATAATTGAAATCAACCTGAATAGCATTGAAAACCTGATTGACAGAAATACATGAAGGACTTGGAAGGTGAGATCTCAGATAAGAACATAAGCCTAACTCCTCTGTTCAAGTCCATTGAGGAGCTCAAAAAAGCAGCCACAAAAATAAACAACCAGAGGAAGGTATCAATTGAGTTTCTTTGAAATCATCACCTACACTTCTATTTCACTTGTGTTGGAAACCTGAAGCATAATTCTCCAGGAAATAGAGCAAAACAAAGGTTGGCAATTCATGTGGAAGAAGGACCATTTTAAGGTGAGAGAGCTGAATGACAGACTAATGATGGCAGAGCGTGCATTTACCGATCGAGATGGACTCTTTGGAAGGTCATGGTACAAGCATTTGGTATGTTCCATATAGCAGATTATGGCCCCTTGAAACTAAACACGTTTTCCAGACCTGGTGATCTTGCATTGTGATTGATTATTATAAGATGGACCAATTAGTATAATATTTTGTGCAGATTTATGGACCCTCAAAGCATGATGATTATGGATCTAAATCCTTCCCTGGAATAGATGAAGCCATTGAAAATGCTAGGAATTTGAACACTGCAGAGTCATGGAAATTTGTACAGCATGAAGTCTGGAGAGTCTCTAGAGCTGTCAGACATTCATCGCAAATCATCAATGGTGAACTAACATAACATGACAGCTTTAGACTGAAATACTGTGCAGATTTGAAATGTTACCTTGTAGATAGTGATTTAAACGGTCATCTATGTGTATTATTGTTACAAAAAATTCAGATCTTGGATTAGTGGATAGTGGTGCATTACTGAGCTATGAATTTAAAGCTGTATCTAGAATGGCATAAGCAATAAACAATATCATAAGCATTCAATCCCCATTCTTTGTCTCCTGTTTTAAAACCAAATAACCTTTGTAAGAGTACTCACAAGTTACAATATTAAACCGAGACTAACTGATTCTGTGATTCATCGGCTGAAATGATACTAAAAGGCCAATCTGAGAAGCATTGTCATAACAATGTGACAACAGAGTGAAATGGTCCTAATAAAAAGCTTCAAGGTTGCTCTTGAAGAGTTGGAGTAGACTCTTCATGCACATTAGGGTCGCATCAACTTTGGCTCTCATTCTTAGGCTAACCTACAACAACAAAGATCAAAGAAACTCTCAATGGAAGAGCGGAATTTCATAATAACTAACAAGATTATTACTCCAGATTATTTCGCAGTTCATCAAACAAATTGACTACGGTGAAGCAATATCATACAAGTTTATTATCATACAAGCGTCCTGCAATCAAATCCTGCCTTCACCAAAGTTGTGAATGCGTACCTTTTTCTGAATTGTTTTGCCACTTGTGTCAACATCGACATAGTAACCAGCTTCATGGATCTGATCTCGCACCTACAAAAATACAAAAACAATTTTTATCCATGACTTCAGATTATAGATATTGTATCCATTAGAAAACATAAGTCAGGCAATTTGTACAACTCATAACCACAGGAAGTAAAACAGATTAGCTACTTGATCAGTTTCCAAAATTATCAACAGAAGCTGAACCAAACAATACCAAAAAAATTCCTAACCTAACCAAAGACAGGTTGGGTTGGATCAGTTTCCTTCACCGGTAACCAAGAGAATTTTGTATTTCAGTTTTATCAAAGCACACAGTTTTTGTTTTCAATTATTAACCAAGTAATGAGTACAGACCGAAACCTAATATAAACCTTGAAAACTGCATTTTACTTCAATAAATATAAAGAAAATAGATATGACAGAGATGATCAAGTCGGGCACTAGAGGCCAACACTCTAGCCATAATTCCATGATCTAAATCTTCACTCTCCACAGACAGTATTTGGTCAGACAGTTTGGATGTTTGCTCAACCTAACTCGACATCCAAAAATGTCAAAAATAGAAAAACAATGTAAGACACTCTAACTTGGTCATGAATTAGCTCACCAAGAGAGAGTACTCAAAAATATAGTACTTGGCTCACAATATGAACGAGCTGACAGAAGAATCTGCATGGCTCATAGCCTCAGATGATAGACAATCTATACTCGAGCAAAACACTAATTGGAAGCAAGAATCGCTCTCAAGCTACCTGTAGAGTCAGTCCAAAAAAGAAGGGAGGAAAAGACCTACCTGTAGNACCTGTAGAGTCAGTCCAAAAAAGAAGGGAGGAAAAGACCCTACCTGTAGAGCATAAGGCTCGGATATGTATGAGACAGAACACACAATTGCCTGTCGTGGACTAAGCTAGAAGGGCCATTTCCCTTTGTAGTGTTCCAAAAGTACAGCAAGCATACGCTCTACAGAACCTAAAACAGCTCTGTGAATCATAACAGGTCTCTCCCTCTTGCCATCTTCACCATCAGCTGAGTAATACAGCTCAAATCGAGCAGGAAGTTGAAAATCAAGCTGCAACCACAGCATTTTACCAAATGATAACAGCAACAAAATGAAACATCAAGAGATCGTAAAACATAAAAAAGTGATCATCATATACCTGTATCGTTGCCAACTGATGTTCTCTTTTCAATGCATCATATACACCAATGTCTATTTTTGGGCCATAAAATGCACCATCCCCTTCTTTCACCTGTGTAACATGACTAACAATGTAAGCATCCATACGAAATCAAGAAATTCAGGGGCAAATACTGTTGTGCTAGATTTAAAAAAAATAAAATGCAGATAACAGACCAAAGCAACATTTCACTAATCACAAAATTTTACCATTCTCTCTCCAAGGTGAATGAGTAGAGTAGAAAATGGCTTAGTTAGTCTAATCCTACCCATCTGTCTCAATGTTCCAGCTAAACCATTTAAAAAACGGGACTGGCAGAGCTTCATCAAGTTATTAAACTAATTTGGAATGAGCACAAAAGTAAATAAGCAAGGATCTACTCCGGCTCAAGAACAATGAAAATTGGATACATTTTATTATACATGACTTTTATGAACATGCTGCATTAGGTACCCAAAAAAGAGTGAGCAAGATGCTTAAGTGCATTGAGAGCATCAAGTAAAAGTACCTCCCAGGGCTTGCCAGTCTCAATTAATGCTTCTTTAAGAGCAGCCTCAGCTTTCCCCCATGTTGCCAAGTCTCCCACGTGGTTTTCTGGCATCTACAACATACATACCAGTACTAATATTATACAATGCAATAGATATGAATTCCCCATACTTCCTAGACGTAAACAGGTACTCAGAAACATAACTCATAACATAACAAATATATGTATGCCACACCCAATGAGTTGCAACTGAAAATCAGCAACTATCAATACCATGTGATGATCAACTAAAATTAAAATCCAAATAGAGACAGCATGGAGATCTTTCAATATGAGAAAAAAGGCACAAATATCATGGTAACAAAAAAGAAGCTAAATTTACAACAAGACGGATGAGATATTTCCTTGAGCGTAAATGTTGTCTATTTAAATGTGAAATAAAA
>QANW01011709.1:5514-44952 GCA_003254865.1 Dryas drummondii | reverse complement strand
GCGATTCGTGCACTTGCGAGTAAACTTAGAATGAGGTAATTATTTATTTTGTTCTAAGAAAACACATCAACAATACCTCACTCCTCTATTGTCATATAGGCCATCCTCGACACAAATCCAAGTGTTAGATAAACAAAACTGAATCAATACATACACAATAATTCAACTCCAATCCTCACTATGGCATACTCTCAATGACAAACACTCAAGAATTGGGTTGATATGTGCACTCAAAAGTATATGTGAGAGGAGATATGTAACAAAAACAATTAGCTCACATATGTACATGAAATAAAGGCACATTTAGAAAGAAATACTGATCTCATGGAAAGGAATCCAAATGCTTGAAATAGAATCAATGACCATAGGCTCTCTTCTTAAATAGACTCCACATAAGTATAATATACACCTCTTGAGATCAGCTAGGACTTTAATAGGGTTATAATGAAGGCTTAGGCTAGGATAGGGTATTGAAATGAAAAGGAAACACAAAGGGCTAATTCCATGGTATTGCAAGCATTAATAGAACATTTTGAGTACACTTTGCTTCTTTGCACTTCATAGCTCAATTTGACTCTTTTTTGCTCACTTTTTCTTTTGAAACCGCCCCATCTTTTTTCTTTGCTTTCTTTTCTTTTTCTTTTCTTTGGGCACGGCATACATACTTTTCTAACACATTTTTGTATAAGCTATGCATTTCACTTCTTTTTCACCTCGATCAACATGTAACACATTGCAACACCATAAATAAGGTAAAACGGGTAAAAGGGGTATAACACCCCCAAACTTAGGGTTTGGTATGGGGTAACAAAGAAAATGGCTTAAATGGCTCAAAATGGGTAACTAAGGATAAAACATGTAATGGGTAGGCTTTTTAGGCTATAGGGTGCACAAACAGGGCCTAAATTCATTTCTCAAGAGTTATGCAAATACGGCATGCTTTGTGTACACAAGAAAAGAGTTCTAGCTCATTGATTCAAGATTATGCATATTCCAAGCAAATGACCAAATGAACGATAATGAGATCAAAACAACGACTTATATTGCAATGATAGAATCAGAGTGGCGCGCAACAGTCAAGAATTGAAGAACAGGGCTCAAAAGCTCACTTAGGTCATGCAAGTCTACTCTATTATGCATATAATCATTAGAATGCTAATCACAACCTAAATTCATATCAACAAGGCCAAATGACATAGAATTGCAAGATATGTTATGGAACACTATTAGAATGAAAAGAACACCAAATATACACACATTACTAAAACATGCTCATAACAATCGTGCACACTCAAATCAATTAGTTAGGGACTCAATACGACCTAAAACACCCAAAATGACTCAAAAACTTTTTGTTCTTAAAACAATGTCGCACACTTCTAAAGAATCACATCCATCACTAAGGTGGATGAAATCTAAAGAAAACGTGCATTTTGATGTGGGTTTTGACACCCTAAGTTTAAAAACAAAAGAAAAAGTTTTTTCTTAACCTAAAAACACTAAAAACGAAATTTTTTTTTCTTTTTCTAAAAACACTCAAAAACACTTAAAACACCCTAAACACTTGTTCTAGCCTAAAAACACTAACAAATGACAATTGCCCTTCCCCCCACACTTAAATGATACATTGCCCTCAATGTATATGAAATAAATGCAAGAATGATCAAAATAAGCGAAACGAGAAATTGCAAATATCCAAAACCAAATAAACACACCAAAATGAAAGATTGTCTTATGAAGCGAAATAAAGAAACTGTTTACTTGCATACACAAGCGTGGACACTCCAAGGGTAGGCTGATGAGTGTGCATTTTGCATCACTTTATGATACTAATTCCTTAACCTAGAGTGTTAGAACTCGCTATTTTGTGTTTCTTGTCTTGTTTTTGTGTTTTCAGGTCAAATGAAGCAGAAATGAGAAAAAGAAGCAAATGGAGCCATTTTGGGACATTTCCTGTTCAAACCAAGAAAACGAGTGAAATCCTGGTCAAACCAGGAAAAGTGCAGAAATCCTAGTCAAATGAGGATTCCTAGTCACACTAGGAAACATCAAGTCCAGAACCATCATTGCGGAGCTAGAAATGTGAAATCCTGATTCGAACAGGAAATCCTGGTTGAACTAGGAAACCTAACCCAACTAGGGAAAGGAGTCCTAATGACACTAGGAGACCCCAGGGGCAATATGGTCATTACGAGAAGTCGAAATGGATAAGGAATCTCTCATTTTCAAGGAATCCTAGTTGCACTAGGAAATGTTGATCAAGGTTCCAGAAGCTTCCAGAAGGTGGTGGACATTCATGAAAATGAATGGAGGGAAGAAATGAATTTGAATTCAAATGAAAATGAGGGGCAAAATGGGAAGTCAAAAGTGGAGGGCCCATGGGCCCTAGGGATGCCGAACCAAGTGGGCCATACATACACATGCTTGGGCCCAAACCCCTAGCAGCCCTAAAGCCACACGCAAGGAGGAAGATGGCAGCCCATGCATGCGCATGCATGCCATGCAAACCCTATCAAGGAAGGGGCCATGCGCAAGCCCATGGTGACAAGCCCAAGGTGGAAGCCCATGAAGTTAAACCCTAGCCCATCTTGTGCAAGCCACTGAAGCCCAACATGGAAGCCCAACATGCAAGCCCAAAGCCCAAGACTACCAGCCCATGCGCCAAGGAGGGACCCTAGCTAGGCTAGGCGTGAGCCACTTAAGCCCAAAGGAGGAAGCCCAACACGCAAGGCCCTAGATGCAGCCAGCCCTAGCTGATGCCGCAAGGAGCTAGGAAAGCAAACCCTAGCCAGCAGCAAGTTTCTTTTCCTTGCCTCTCAAGGAAGGCTTCTCCTATTTAAACCCCTTCCATTCAGACTTTGAGAGAACTTTTTTCACCCACACTCCAGCCGAAAATTCTTCCTCTCGTAGTTTTATTTTTCTGTTTTAGGGTTTTAGTTTCAGACTTTTATTTTCTTGTAAGGTGAGCCGAATTCAGAGAGAGGTTTAGAGAGAGGGTGGCGTGAGTGAGAGGGGAGGACCACCTGCTGCCGCAAGCCCAAGCTCACCTTGCCGTGAGCCAATTGCTTGTGCTAGGTGCCTCCTTCTTCCTTTCTCCTTGCCGCAGCCCCCATTTGTTTGCACCTCTGATTTTTGCTTTCTTTTTCCCTCTAGTTTCAGATTTATTGTTGAATATTGGTCTCTGAAGTTATTTAATTTAAGTTGCTGAATTTAATTAGTTTATAGCTTTGGTTTTATTTAATGCATGTTTCAGTTTTTAATTAGTTTATATTAGTCAATCTAGTTTAGTTGTGTTTCTGATTCTAATTCGTGCATGCATTTAATCTTGTGTATTTCACGTTTCTGATTTCATTTAATTTATGCACTTTAAATTAGTTGCTTAGTTTATGTTTCTGATTTCCTTCTGCAAGCATGAATTGGGATTTTATTTATTTGTTGCTGTTTTGTTTCTTTTATTTGTTTTATTTAATTATGTAGGTTAGTTATTCGATCTTGCATGTTAGTCGTAGGTTGATTAATGGATTCGTATGCTTTAACAAATCGTTTATCCGTCTCTTGGTCTGTTAGTTTGATGTTTGCACATATTAAATTTCCACTATCTATTAGAACCCCCGTCACTAGTTGTTTGCATCCTTTGACTGGCCACCTTAGGGTAATTGCATCTAGTTTATCTGTTAGGTTTAGCTGTGAAATAGTCAAAGACACTAAACCACAAGTAACAAGGGAATAAGGGATTATTCTTGGTAGTGGGGTTGGGCGACCTCTATAAGGAAATAGTCAAAGCTTATATGTTGTGCATGTTTGACGTTCTCATAAAACTTAATGACTCCTGCATGGGTAACAGCTGCCTTAGCTTGAACTAGGGAACATGTAGGTTAACTGGCTAATGAAGGCCCAAGAAGCTCTTAGTTTATGCATTAGGAGAACAATGGCGAGAAAGTAACTAGCCAAACCTTTTTAGCTGTCAAACTTTAATATGTTGTGTTCAAATTAACTGTCATTAGCCTTGGATGGTTATTGCATGTTTATTTAANTTATTTATTGCATGTTTATTTAATTTGAAACCGAAAACTTAACATTGCAAGATAGAATAAAGTGTGTGTGCGTGTGGTGATGTGTGCGTGTGTTCCATCTTTCAAAACCCCCCCCATTTAGTTATTCTAGTGATTAATTGTATTGATTTAGTGTATATTAACCATTCCCTATGGGATCGACCTCGTGCTTGTACGCTTTGCTACTGATGCGATTCGTGCACTTGCGAGTAAACTTAGAATGAGATATTTGTTTATTTTATTCTAAGAAAACACAATCAACAAGTTTTTGGCGCTGTTGCCGGGGAATGGTGTCTAATATCAATGAATTGGTGTAATTAGTCATTAGAATTAGGTTATATTAGTTAGATTTCAGTTTTTGCTAATTTTTAGTTTTTAATAAATGCCATGCCTTTATATGCATTCTTTCTACTGATTGTGTGTTTTTCTCTTGATTAGGTGTGTTTTATGAACCCTGAACTTGTTGCTAGGTTGGAGAGGCTCAAGAACGAAACTTTAGGTACATCACAAGTCAGCCCGCAACCTAGTGCATCAGATTCAAGTAGTGAAGAGACTGAGAGTGTCGACATGGCTGAAGCAAATGAGATTGTGCCGCAGCCCCTGAGCCATTTTTCAGCACCTTCGCTGCCCACTCAACCATCATGCATTCGGTATGCAGCCATAGCCACTGACTTCGAAATCAAGAGTGGTCAGATCCATTTGTTGCCGAGTTACCATGGGCTGAATGGGGAAGATCCGATCCACTTTTTGAAGGAGTTTTCCGGGGTTTGTGAAGCCGCACAATTGAGGGGTCTGAACGCCGATCAGTACCGTTTGAGGATGTTCCCTTTTGCGCTTAAGGACAAGGCAAAGAGGTGGTTGTATTCGCTGCCCAGTGGTTCCATTTCGACATGGGATGATCTTTCGAGCAAGTTTTTGAACAAGTTCTATTCCATTTCCAAGACTAATTCGATTCGGAAGGAGATCCTTGGATTTGTGCAGAAGGCGGACAAACTATTCCATCAGACTTGGGACCGATTTAATGAGTTACTTACTAGCTGCCCGCACCATAACCTATCTCCTTGGTATGTGATTTGTTGTTTTTAACAGGGATTATTGGAGAGAGACCAAGCCAAGGTGGATTCGGCATGTGGTGGTGCGTTTATGTCTAAAACGGAGGATGAGGCTAAAAATGTGCTTGAGTCGCTTTCTTTGAGTTCTCAACAATGGGATTCCAATCGTGCAAGAGGAGGACCAAAGAGAGGGTTGTATGAGGTAGCTGATGTGCCGAACACCATGGAGGGACAGATTTTGGAAATCAAGACTATGGTGCAGAAGTTATCTTTGGCTCAAGAGAAGATGATGAGTGTGCATGGACAAGGAGGTGACGTGGAACCAGTGAACCAGGTTGGGAGCTATCCTAGGGTGCCGTATGACCCATATTCCAACACTTACAACCTTGGATGGAAGAACAACCCGAATTTCAGATGGAGCAACAACAATGGACAGCAAGCTAGTGGGAGTACCAGCAAGCCATATGTGCACCCTAATGCCGAGAGGTCTAGTTTGGAGGACAAGATTGCTCAGATTGCTCAAAGCACCACTTCCCTTGCCCAAAGCACCAATGCCTTCATGAACCGTACCGAGCAGCAGATGCAAGCCAATTCGAAGGCTATTGCACACTTGGAGAGTCAAATGGGTCAGATTGCCACTACTTTGGGTCAGAGAGAGAAGGGGAAGTTGCCAAGTCAGCCCATCGTCAACCCGAAGAATGAGGAGCATGTAAATGCTATTTTGAGGACTACTCCAAGAAAAAGAGTTAGAGTGGTCAAGACTAAGGAGGTGAAGGAAGTGATTGAGATCAGTGATAGTGAGGAAGAGGAGGATCCGGAAATGATTGAGGAGAAAGCTGATACACGTGTGATTCCCCTCATTCCGGACATTGACATCACCAAATTTCCAGCAACCATGAGGGAATTGAAGTCTATTGAGAAGAAGGTTGAGGAGCAAGGGCATAGTCACAACGTTCCTAGGGAGATTTGTGGTTATCTCTTTGCATCTTTTCCAAGCAAGAAGAAGGATCCGGGCTCGTTGGTCATACCATGCAGCATAGGGGAGCATAAGATCACCAATGCCTTAGTTGACAATGGGTCAGCTATCAATGTTATGCCGCTGGGTGTGTTCGAGAGGCTTGGATTCAAGGAGGCTGATTTGCAACCATTTGATGTGGACATTCGCTTCGCCAACTCTTCAGCCCAAAAAGCTTGTGGTATGCTTGTGGATGTTTTGGTTAAATGTCGTAAATTACTAATCCCCTCTGATTTCATAGTGCTAGATGTGCCAACAATTCCGGGCGACGTCTCTATTATTCTTGGGAGACCATTTTTGTGCACCTCTAACATGGAGTACAAAGCATTGGAGAGCGCCATGACGATTCGGTACTACACCAAGCGAGAGCTGTATGTGCTCACTTCCGAGATGCCAGAAAACGAGGAGGTCACTTTTTATGGAGAGGAGAAGTCCGAGATGGAGAGCTTCTTCAGTTCGTTCCTAGGGAATGCCGAGAGTAGTAATGGCAAAAGGAAGAGGAAAGGACGCAAGTAAAGGAGATGGCAATGTCAGGCTGAAGACACAAAAACAAGCGCTGATTGGGAGGCAACCCAAGTTGTTAGTTTCGAATAATGGAGGAGGAGTCATTGAGGACCAAGGAGGCCGCGCCTACCCTTGGAGTGTCCACGCTTGCGTACGCAAGTAAACAGTTTCTTTATTTCGCTTCATAAGACAATTTTTCATTTTGGTGTGTTTTTGTGGTTTTGGATGTTTGCAATTTCCCGTTTCGCTTAATTTGATCATTTATGCATTTATTTCATATACATTGAGGGCAATGTATCATTTAAGTGTGGGGGGAAGGGCAATTGTCATTTGTTAGTGTTTTTAGGTTAGAACAAGTGTTTAGGGTGTTTTAAGTGTTTTTGAGTGTTTTTAGAAAAAGGAGAAAAAAAAAAAAAAAAAAGAACAAAATTTTCATTTTTAGTGTTTTTAGGTGTTTTTAGGTTAGGAAAAAACTTTTTCTTGTGTTTTTAAACTTAGGGTGTCAAAACCCACATCAAAATGCACGTTTTCATTAGAACTCATTCACCTTAGTGATGGATGTGATTCTTTTGAAGTGTGCGACATTGTTTTAGAAAAACAAAAAGTTTTTGAGTCAGTTTGGTTGTTTCAGGTCGTTTTGAGTCCCCAACTAATTGATTTGAATGTGCATGATTGTTATGAGCATGTTTTAATATTGTGTGTATATTTGGTGTTCTTTTCATTCTAATAGTGTTCCATAACATATCTTGCAATTCTATGTCATTTGACCTTGTTGATATGAATTTAGGTTGTGATTAGCATTACTAATGATTATATGCATAATAGAGTAGACTTGCATGACCTAAGTGAGCTTTTGAGCCCTGTTCTTCAATTCTTGAGTGTTGCGCGCCACTCTGATTCTATCATTGTCATATAAGTCGTTGTTTTGATCTCATTATATTTCATTTGGTCATTTGCTTGGAATATGCATAATCTTGAATCAATGAGCTAGAACTCTTTTCTTGTGTACACAAAGCATGTCGTATTTGCATAACTCTTGAGAAATGAATTTAGGCCCTGTTTGTGTACCCCATAGCCTGAAAAGCCTACCCATTACATGTTTTATCCTTAATTACCCGTTTTGAGCCTTTTAAGCCGTTTTCTTTGTTACCCCATACCAAACCCTAAGTTTGGGGGTGTTCCACCCCTTTCACCCGTTTTACCCTTTTTATGGGATTGCAAGTTGATATATGTTGATTGGGGTGAAAAAGAAGTGAAAATGCATAGCTTGTACAAAAATGTGTTATAAAAGTATGTATGCCGTGCCCAAAGAAAAGAAAAGGAAAAGAAATCAAAGAAAAGAGATGGGACGGTTTCAAAAGAAAAAGTGAGCAAAAAGAGTTCAAATTAAGCTATGAAGTGCAAAGAAGCAATGTGTACCTCAGAATGTTCTATTGATGCTTGCAATTCCATGAAATAAGCCCTTTGTGTCTTCTTTTCATTTCAATACCCTATCCTACCCTAAGCCTTCATTATAACCCTACCAAAGTCCTAATGGATCTCAAGAGGTGTGTATTATACTTATGTGGAGTCTATTTGAGAAGGGAGCCAATGGTTCGTGATTCTATTTCAAGCATTTGTATTCCTTTCATGAGATCAGTATTCTTTCTAAAATGTGCCTTTATTTCATGTTCATATGTGAGTTAATTGTTTTTGTTACATATTTCCTCTCACATATACTTTTGAGTGCATATATTAACCCAATTCTTGAGTGTTTATCATTGAGAGTATGCCATAGTGAGGATTGGAGTTGAATCTATTGTGTATGTATTGATTTAGTTTTGTTTGTCTAATACTTGGATTTGTGTCAAGGATGGCCTACATGACAATGGAGGAGCGAGGTATGTTATTTGAAATGATATTAGAATTTGGAGAATACAATTTATATGCCTTGCTTTCTTATGTGATTAATGGTTGTGCGCATAAATTCAGTAGTTGGGATGTTGGAGTCAGTCTTGAGTCTTTTCTTTCCTTTATTTGTTCGAGGACTAGCAAAATCTAAGTTTGGGGGTGTGATGAGTGTGCATTTTCATCACTTTATGATACTAATTCCTTAACCTAGAGTGTTAGAACTCGCTATTTTGTGTTTCTTGTCTTATTTTTGTGTTTTCAGGTCAAATGAAGCAGAAATGAGAAAAAGAAGCAAATGGAGCCATTTTGGGACATTTCCTGGTCAAACCAGGAAAAGTGCAGAAATCCTAGTCAAATGAGGATTCCTAGTCACACTAGGAAACATCAAGTCCAGAACCATCATTGCGGAGCCAGAAATGTGAAATCCTGATTCGAACAGGAAATCCTGGTTGAACTAGCAAACCTAACCCAACTAGGGAAAGGAGTCCTAATGACACTAGGAGACCCCAGGGGCAATATGGTCATTACGAGAAGTCGAAATGGATAAGGAATCTCTCATTTTCAAGGAATCCTAGTTGCACTAGGAAATGTTGATCAAGGTTCCAGAAGCTTCCAGAAGGTGGTGGACATCCATGAAAATGAATGGAGGGTAGAAATGAATTTGAATTCAAATGGAAATGAGGGGCAAAATAGGAAGTCAAAAGTGGAGGACCCATGGGCCCTAGGGATGCCGAACCAAGTGGGCCATACATGCACATGCATGGGCCCAAACCCCTAGCAGCCCAAAAGCCACACGCAAGGAGGAAGATGGCAGCCCATGCATGCGCATGCATGCCATGCAAACCCTAGGAAGGAAGGGGCCATGCGCAAGCCCAAGGTGACAAGCCCAAGGTGGAAGCCCATGAAGTGAAACCCTAGCCGATCTTGTGCAAGCCACTGAAGCCCAACATGGAAGTCCAACATGCAAGCCCAAAGCTCAAGACTACCAGCCCATGCGCCAAGGAGGGACCCTAGCTAGGCTAGGCGTGAGCCACTTAAGCCCAAAGGAGGAAGCCCAACATGCAAGGCCCTAGGTGCAGCCAGCCCTAGCTGATGCCGCAAGGAGCTAGGAAAGCAAACCCTAGCCAGCCGCAAGTTTCTTTTCCTTGCCTCTCAAGGAAGGCTTCTCCTATTTAAACCCCTTCCATTCAGACTTTGAGAGAACTTTTTTCACCCACACTCCAGCCGAAAATTCTTCCTCTCCTAGTTTTATTTTTCTGTTTTAGGGTTTTAGTTTCAGACTTTTATTTTCTTGTAAGGTGAGCCGAATTCAGAGAGAGGTTTAGAGAGAGGGTGGCGTGAGTGAGAGGGGAGGACCACCTGCTGCCGCAAGCCCAAGCTCACCTTGCCGTGAGCCAATTGCTTGTTCTAGGTGCCTCCTACTTCCTTTCTCCTTGCCGCAGCCCCCATTTGTTTGCACCTCTGATTTTTGCTTTCTTTTTCCGTCTAGTTTCAGATTCATTGTTGAATATTGGTCTCTGAAGTTATTTAATTTAAGTTGCTGAATTTAATTAGTTTATAGCTTTGGTTTTATTTAATGCATGTTTCAGTTTTTAATTAGTTTATATTAGTCAATCTAGTTTAGTTGTGTTTCTGATTCTAATTCGTGCATGCATTTAATCTTGTGTATTTCACGTTTCTGATTTCATTTAATTTATGCACTTTAAATTAGTTGTTTAGTTTATGTTTCTAAGTTTGCTTAATTTGCGTTTCTGATTTCCTTCTGCAAGCATGAATTGGGATTTTATTTATTTGTTGCTGTTTTGTTTCTTTTATTTGTTTTATTTAATTATGTAGGTTAGTTATTCGATCTTGCATGTTAGTCGTAGGTTGATTAATGGATTCGTATGCTTTAACAAATCGTTTATCCGTCTCTTGGTCTGTTAGTTTGATGTTTGCGCGTATTAAATTTCCACTATCTATTAAAACCCCCGTCACTAGTTGTTTGCATCCTTTGACTGGCCACCTTAGGGTAATTGCATCTAGTTTATCCGTTAGGTTTAGCTGTGAAATAGTCAAAGACACTAAACCACAAGTAACAAGGGAATAAGGGATTATTCTTGGTAGTGGGGTTGGGCGACCTCTATAAGGAAATAGTCAAAGCTTATATGTTGTGCATGTTTGACGTTCTCATAAAACTTAATGACTCCTGCATGGGTAACAGCTGCCTTAGCTTGAACTAGGGAACATGTAGGTTAACTGGCTAAGGAAGGCCCAAGAAGCTCTTAGTTTATGCATTAGGAGAACAATGGCGAGAAAGTAACTAGCCAAACCTTTTTAGCTGTCAAACTTTAATATGTTGTGTTCAAATTAACTGTCATTAGCCTTGGATGGTTATTGCATTTTTATCTAATTTGAAACCGAAAACTTAACATTGCAAGATAGAATAAAGTGTGTGTGCGTGTGGTGATGTGTGCGTGTGTTTCATCTTTCAAAACCCCCCCATTTAGTTATTCTAGTGATTAATTGTATTGATTTAGTGTATATTAACCATTCCCTGTGGGATCGACCTCGTGCTTGTACGCTTTGCTACTGATGCGATTCGTGCACTTGCGAGTAAACTTAGAATGAGATATTTGTTTATTTTATTTTAAGAAAACACAATCAACATAGGCGCGGCCTCCTTGGTCCTCGATGACTCCTCCTCCATTATTCGAAATTAAAACTTGGGTTGCCTCCCAAAAAGCGCTTGTTTTTCTGTCTTCAGCCTGACATTGCCTTCTCCTTTACATGCGTCCTTTCCTCTTCTTCTTGCCCGTGCTACTCTCGGCACTCCCTAAGAACGAACTGAAGAAGCTCTCCCTTTCTGACTTCTCGTCTCCATAAAAAGTGATCTCCTCGTTTTGTGGCATCTCGGAAGTGAGCAAATACACCTCTTGCTTGGTGTAGTGCCGAATCTTCATGGTACTCTCCAATGCTTTGTACTCCATGTTAGAGGTGCACAAAAATGGTCTCCAAGAATAATAGAAACGTCACCCGGAAGTCTCGGCACATCTAGCACTATGAAATCAGAGGGAATTAGTAAATTACGACATTTAACCAAAACATCCACAAGCATACCAAGGGCTTTCTCGACTGAAGAGTTGGCGAAGCGAATGTTCAAATCAAACGGTTGCAAATCAGCCTCCACAAATCCAAGCCTTTCGAAGACAACCAGGCATGACATTGATAGCTGAGCCATTATCAATTAAGGCATTGGCGATCTCATACTCCCCTGTGCTGCATGGTATGACCAACGAGCCCGGATCCCTCTTCTTGCTTGGAAAAGATGCAAAGAGATAACCACAAATGTTCCTAGGAACATTGTGACTATGCCCCTGCTCCTCAACCTTCTTCTCAATAGAATTCAATTCCCTCATGGTTGCTGGAAATTTGGTGACATCGATGTCCGGAATGAGGGGAATCACACGTGTATCAGCTTTCTCCTCAATTATTTCTGGATCCTCCTCTTCCTCACTATCCATGATCTCAATCACCTCCTTAGTCTTGACCACTCTAACTCTCTTTCTTGCAGTAGTCCTCAAAATAGCATTTACATGCTCATTCTTCGGGTTGACGATGGGCTGACTAGGTAATTTTCCCTTCTCTCTCTGACCCAAAGTAGTGGCAATCTGACCCATTTGACTCTCCAAATGTGCAATAGCCTTCGAATTGGCTTGCATCTGCTGTTCGGTACAGTTCATGAAGGCATTGGTACTCTGAGCAAGGGAAGTGGTGCTTTGAGCAATCTGAGCAATCTTGTCCTCCAAACTTGACCTCTCGGCATTAGCGTGCAAATAAGGCTTGTGCTCCCACTAGCTTGCTGTCCATTGTTGTTGCTCCACCTGAAATTAGGGTTGTTCTTCCATCCAGGGTTATAAGTGTTAGAAAATGGATCATATGGCACCCTAGGATAATTCCCAACCTAATTCACGTGTTCCACATCACCTCCTTGTTCTTGCATACCCATCAGCTTCTCTTGAGCCAAAGATAACTTCTGCACCATAGTCTTGATTTCCAAAATCTGTCCCTCCATGGTGTTCGGCACATCAGTTACCTCATATAACCCTCTCTTTGGTCCTCCTCTTGAACGATTAGAATCCCATTGTTGAGAACTCAAAGAAAGTGACTCAATCAGATTTGTAGCCTCATCCACCGTTTTTGACATAAACGCACCACCACATGCCGAATCCACCTCTCTCTCCAATAATCCCTGATAAAAACAACAAATCACATACCAAGGAGATAAGTTATGGTGTGGGCAGCTAATAAGTAACTCATTGAATCTGTCTCAAGTCTCATGGAATGGCTCGACCGCTTTCTGCACAAATCCAAGGATCTCCTTCCGAATAGAATTCGTCTTGGAAATGGATAAAACTTGTTCAAAAACTTGCTCGAAAGATCATCCCATGTCGAAATGGAACCACTAGGCAGCGAATACAACCATCTCTTTTCCTTGTCCTTAAGCGCAAAAGGGAACATCCTCAAACGGTACTAATCGGCATTCAGACCCCTCAACTGTGCGGCTTCACAAACCCCGGAAAACTCCTTCAAAAAGTGGATCGGATCCTCCCCATTCAGCCCATGGTAGCTCGGCAACATGTGAATCTGACTACTCTTGATTTCGAAATCAGTGGCTATGGTTGCATACCGAATGCACGATGGTTGAGTGGGCAGCGAAGGTGCTGAAAAATGGCTCAGGGGCTGCGGCACAATCTCATTTGCTTCAGCCATTTCGACACTCTCAATCTCTTCACTACTCGAATTTGATGCACTAGGTAGAGGGCTGCCTTGAAAAGTACCTAAAGCTTCGTTCTTGAGCCTCTAACCTTGCAACAAACTCAGGGTTCATAAAACACACCTAATCAAGAGAAAAACACACAATCAGTAGAAAGAATGCATATAAAGCATGGCATTTATTAAAACTAAAACTTAACCAAAAATGAAATTTTACTAATATAACCTAATTCTAATGACTAATTAAACCAATTCATTGATATTAGACACCATTCCCCGGCAACGGCGCCAAAAACTTGTTGATTGTGTTTTCTTAGCTGTTACCCATGCAGGAGTCATTAAGTTTTATGAGAACGTCAAACATGCACAACATATAAGCTTTGACTATTTCCTTATAGAGGTCGCCCAACCCCACTACCAAGAATAATCCCTTATTATCTTATTACTTGTGGTTTAGTGTTTTTGACTATTTCACAGCTAAACCTAACAAATAAACTAGATGCAATTACCCTAAGGTGGCCAGTCAAAGGATGCAAACAACTAGTGACGGGTTCTAATAGATAGTGGAAATTTAATACATGCAAATATCAAACTAACAGACCAAGAGACGGATAAACGATTTGTTAGAGCATACGAATCCATTAATCCACCTACGACTAACATGCAAGATAGAATAACTAACCTACATACTTAATTTAAATAAATAAAAACAGAAACAATAAATAATGAAATCCCAATTCATGCTTAACAATTAAATCAGAAACGAAAAGTTAATGAATTTAAAGGCATACACGAATCGAAATCAGAAACACAACTAAACTAGATTGACAAATATAAACTAATTAGAATCTGAAACATTGATGAGTGTGCATTTTGCATCACTTTATGATACTAATTCCTTAACCTAGAGTGTTAGAACTCAATATTTTGCGATTCTTGTCTTGTTTTTGTGTTTTCAGGTCAAATGAAGCAGAAATGAGAAAAAGAAGCAAATGGAGCCATTTTGGGACATTTCCTGGTCAAACCAGGAAAACGAGTGAAATCCTGGTCAAACGAGAAGAAGTGCAGAAATCCTAGTCAAATGAGGGTTCCTCGTCACACTAGAAAACATCATTGCGGAGCCAGAAATGAGAAATTCTGATTCGAACAGGAAATCCTTGTTGAACTAGGAAACCTAACCCAACTAGGGAAATGAGTCCTAATGACACTAGGAGACCCCAGGGGCAATTTGGTCATTACGAGAAATCGAAATGGATAAGGAATCTCTCATTTTCTAGGAATCCTAGTTGCAACAGGAAATGTTGGTCAAAGTCAGCTCTACAAAGTCAAGGTTCCAGAAGCTTCTAGAAGGTGGTGGACATCCATGTAAATGAATGGAGGGAAGAAATGAATTTGAATTCAAATGGAAATGAGGGGCAAAATGGGAAGTCAAAAGTCGAGGGCCCATGGGCCCTAGGGATGCCGAACCAAGATGGGCCATGCATACACATGCATGGGCTCAAACCCTAGCAGCCCAAAGTCCAAGCGTAAGGAGCAAGATGGCAGCCCATGCATGTGCATGCATGCCATGCAAAACCTAGCAGTCAAAGGAGTCCCAAGATGCAAGCCCAAGGTGGAAGCCCATGGAGTGAAACCCTAGCCCATCTTGTGCAAGTCACTTCAGCCCAACTCATCTGAGCCCAATGCACATCAAAGTACAAGACCAGCAGCCCATGCGCAAGGAGGGAGGCCTAGCTGACTTGCATGCACCACTTAAGGCCAAAGGGCCATGCCCTTGCCGCAAGCCCACAAGCTAGAAACCCTAGCTGATGCCGCAAGCTACAAGGAGAAGAAACCCTAGCTGCCGCAAGTTTTCTTTTCCTTGCCTCTCAAGGATTTGTCTTCTATATATATCCCCTCAATTCAGAACCCTAGGACTGACTTTTTGCACCTACACACTCCAGCCGAATTTTCACCTTCTCCTAGTTTATTTTCAGTTTTCATTAGTTTTATTTTTCAGTTTTAGGTTTTAGATTTCAGAAAGGTGAGAGAGAGCTAGCCAAAATTTAGAAAGAGAAAAGGGAGTGGCGTGGCAGCAAGGAAGGAGGACCCTTTGCCGCAAGCCCTAGCTCACCCTAGCAGTGAGCCAATTGCTTGTGGAGGTTGCCTTCTCTCTTTGTCTTGCCGCAGCCCCTCTCACTTGGTTTCTTTAATTTTTCTTCTAGTTTTCTATTTTATTGTTGGTTTATGTTACTGAAATTAATTAGTTTATAATTCTGATTTTATTTAGTGCATGGTTCTGATTTCATTTAATTCATGCAATTTAATTTAGTTGTTTAGTTTATGCCTTTAATTTTGTGTACTTTACGTTTCTGATTTTATTGTTAAGCATGAATTGGGACTTTGTTTATTGTTGCTGTTTTGTTTTAATTAATTTAATTATGTAGTCTTTATTTATTCTATCTTGCATGTTAGTTGTAGGTTGATTAATGGATTCGTATGCTTTAACAAATCGTTTATCCGTCTCTTGGTCTGTTAGTTTGATGTTTGCATGTATTAAATTTCCACTATCTATTAGAACCCGTCACTAGTTGTTTGCATCCTTTGACTGGCCACCTTAGGGTAATTGCATCTAGTTTATTTGTTAGGTTTAGCTGTGAAATAGTCAAAGACACTAAACCACAAGTAACAAGGGAATAAGGGATTATTCTTGGTAGTGGGGTTGGGCGACCTCTATAAGGAAATAGTCAAAGCTTATATGTTGTGCATGTTTGACGTTCTCATAAAACTTAATGACTCCTGCATGGGTAACAGCTGCCTTAGCTTGAACTAGGGAACATGTAGGTTAACTGGCTAAGGAAGGCCCAAGAAGCTCTTAGTTGTTGATTCTTTTTGTACAATTTGTTTTACTTGGAATTTAGAAACGAATACCAAGTTGTAGCTCGCAGGTATACGAATCGCTCATGTAAGCATAGCGTATAAGTACGAGGTCGATCCCACAAGGAATAGGTAAATACACATCAAACCAATTCAACTTACCAATTAGAATCACAAAACTCACACACAGGGCAGGGGAGTTTGTAGATTGTTAAACTCACACACACCACATACACACACACACACAATTGCAATGCTAAGAATTCAAAATCCACACCAATTGATGGAAATACAACCAAGCAATTCAAGATAATGCATATAATAAAGTTCGTCTACTAAAAGGTTTGGCTAGTCACTTTTAGCAATTACTCCCCTTACTGTGCATAAACTAAGAGCTTCTTGGGCCTTCCTTAGCCAGTTAACTTGCATGTTCCCTAGTTCTAAGCTAAGGCAGCTGTTACCCATGCAAGAGTCGTTACGATCTGTGAGAGTGACAAACACATAGCGCATGGCTCCAAATTAATGTACTGTATGTCATCTATGATCCCTTTTCTCATGAATATTATCTTAGGATACCCACTTGTTGCCTACTGAAACTATCATCCTTTCGAGCTTGTTTAGTTTCACAACATAAATCTAGATGCATGCAACCTAAGGTGATCAGTCAAAGATGCAAAACAAATAGAGTCAATTTAAATAGAGATCAAGGATTTACTACATGCATGAAATTAAATCACAAGTGTCACCATTGCATAACTCACAATTAAAGTTTCATCATCCAACTTAGCAAAGCAATAAAAAACCCCAAAACATAATAATAAAGAAAATAAAATATCTAACTTCCATTATAATAATTAAATCCACAATGAAAGCAAGAACAAACTAATTAACTAAAGAAAAAGAAGAGAATCAAAAGAAAAACAAAGAACATCACAAGAGGGTGGCAGCGGCACAAGAGAGAAGAAGAGGAGAGACATAGCAGCAAGGAGGCTCACGGCAAAGGTGAGCTAGGGCTGCGGCACATGGTCTCTCATTCTCCCTCAAGTGGCGCCACCCTCTCACTCTCTCCCTCTGAAATTCGGCCTCCCCCTCTCTCTTTGAATTCTGAAAATATAAAAATATGGGAACCCTAAACAATGAGAGAATAGGATATATTTATAGAGGTGAGGTGAGGATTCCTTAGGAGGCAAGGAGAAGACAAGGTGCGGCTAGGGTTTCATTAAAAAGAACATGGGCTTAAGTGAATTTCTTGCTCCTTAAGACTTCCAATTTTCGGCCAAAAGTGGGGCTTGGGCTGATTTGGTCTATTTTTGGGCGTAACTTATTTTCAGCTCGCGGAACTGCTGCGCTACCTTCACTAAAATGCCCATATCTTGAGCTAGAAAACTCGGAATCGAAATCCGTAAAATTCCCTGCGAAGCTAACATCCGTATCTTTCCAACCATATATGGCATGGTACCTGGTTATTTCTGGAGAATTACAGAATTGCTGTCGAAATTGGTGCTCTATTTTACAGGGTTTAGACTTCTTTTTCAGCTAGGATTCCTTGGGCTTTCTCTTTGTAGGCATGATGAGCTTTAGGGATGCATGGCTTGCGCATGGTTGTATGGGATGGGCTGCTGCAAGTGACGTGATGGGCTTCCTCCCTTTTAGCTTACGCATGGCTACATGACTTGGGCTGAATGGGTTGCACATAGGCCCTATGGTTTCAGTGCATGGGCTGCCACCTTGCATGGCGTGATGGACTTGGGCTGCTAGGTTTAGGCGCATGGCCCATAGTTCATGGGCTGCATGTGTGGTCCATGTCATGTGATGATGTGGCACGGTTGACCATTGACTTTGAACTTTGACCTTTGACTTTGACCAAAAGTCAACCTTGACCAAAAAGATTCTGTCTGAGATTCTCCAACGATTCCTTTAAGATTCCAAATCCCTCTAGCAGATTCCCTCAAGATTCTTTTTTCCCATTTCTTCCATTTTTAGCTCAAAATAGTCTCATTTAGCTTCTTTCTCCATCATTGCATCATTTAACCTAAAAACACAAAAACAAGACAATAGACACAAAAGTATCGAGTTCTAACACTCTAGGTTAGGGAATTAGTATCATAAAATAACGTAAAATGAACACTCATCATTAGTTTATGCATTAGGAGAACAATTGCGAGAAAGTAACTAGCCAAACCTTTTTAGCAGTCAAACTTTAATATGTTGTGTTCAAATTAACTGTCATTAGCCTTGGATGGTTATTGCATGCTTATCTGATTTGAAACTGAAAACTTAACATTGCAAGACAGAATAAATGATGTGTGCGTGTGTTTCCATCTTTCAAAACCCCCATGTAGTTATTCTAGTGATTATTTGAATTGATTTGTTGTGTATTAACCATTCCCTTTGGGATCGACCTCGTGCTTGTACGCTTTGCTACTAATGCGATTCGTGCACTTGCGAGTATACTTGGAATGAAATAATTGTTTATTTTGTTCTAAGAAAACACATCAACAAGTTTTTGGCGCCGTTGCCGGGGAATGGTGTCTAATATCAATGAATTTGTTTAATTAGTCATTAGAATTAGGTTATATTAGCTAGATTTCAGTTTTTGTTAATTTCTAGTTTTTAATAAATGCCATGCCTTTATTTCCATTCTTTCTACTGATTGTGTGTTTTTCTCCTGATTAGGTGTGTTTATGAACCCTGAACTTGTTGCTAGGTTGGAGAGGCTCAAGAACGAAGCTTTAGGTACATCAAAAGTCAGCCCGCAACCTAGTGCATCAGATTCGAGTAGTCAAGAGATTGAGAGTGTCGACATGGCTGAGACAAACGAGTTGATGCCGCAGCCCCTGAGCCATTTTTCAGCACCTTCGCTGCCCACTCAACCATCTTGCATTCGGTATGCAACCATAGCCACTGATTTCAAAATCAAGAGTGGCCAGATTCACTTATTGCCGAGCTACCATGGGCTGAATGGGGAGAATCCGATCCACTTTTTGAAGGAATTTTCCGGGGTTTGTGAAGCCGCACTGTTGAGGGGTCTGAATGCCGATCAGTACCGTTTGAGGATGTTCCCTTTCGCGCTTAAGGACAATGCAAAGAGGTGGTTGTAATCGCTGCCCAGTGATGAGTGTGCATTTTGCATCACTTTATGATACTAATTCCTTAACCTAGAGTGTTAGAACTCGATATTTTGTGTTTATTGTCTTGTTTTTGTGTTTTCAGGTCAAATGAAGCAGAAATGAGAAAAAGAAGCAAATGGAGCCATTTTGGGACATTTCTGGTCAAACTACGAAAACGAGTGAAATCCTGGTCAAACCAGGAAAAGTGCAGAAATCCTAGTCAAATGAGGATTCCTAGTCACACTAGGAAACATCAAGTCCAGAACCATCATTGCGGAGCCAGAAATGTGAAATCCTGATTCGAACAGGAAATCCTGGTTGAACTAGGAAACCTAACCCAACTAGGGAAAGGAGTCCTAATGACACTAGGAGACCCCAGGGGCAATATGGTCATTACGAGAAGTCGAAATGGATAAGGAATCTCTCATTTTCAAGGAATCCTAGTTGCACTAGGAAATGTTGGTCAAGGTTCCAGAAGCTTCCAGAAGGTGGTGGACATCCATGGAAATGAATGGAGGGAAGAAATGAATTTGAATTCAAATGGAAATGAGGGGCAAAATGGGAAGTCAAAAGTGGAGGGCCCATGGGCCCTAGGGATGCCGAACCAAGTGGGCCATGCATGCACATGCATGGGCCCAAACCCTAGTAGCCCAAAAGCCATACGCAAGGAGGAAGATGGCAGCCCATGCATGCGCATGCATGCCATGCAAACCCTAGCAGCCAAGGAGCCCATGCGCAAGCCCAAGATGCAAGCCCAAGGTGGAAGCCCATGGAGTGAAACCCTAGCCCAACTTGTGCAAGCCACTTCAGCCCAACACATGCGAGCCCAAAGCACATCAAGGCCCAAGACCAGCAGCCCATGCGCAAGGGAGGGGGGCCTAGCTGACTTGCATGCGCCACTTAAGCCCAAGAGGACCAAGCCTTGCCGCAAGCCCATTGCACCCTAACCCTAGCTGATGCCGCAAGCAACAAGGAGAAGAAACCCTAGCAGCCGCATGTTTCTTTCTCCTTGCCTCTCAAGGAATGCACCTCTATAAATATATCATATACCTCAGACCTCAGGGATCACTTTTTCACCTACACACTCCAGCCAAATTTTCTTCTTCTCCTAGTTTATTTTCAGTTTCTCTAGTTTATTTTTCTGTTCTAGATTTTTACTTTCAGAATTTTAGTTTGTTATTCTGAGGGCTAGCCGAATGTAGAGAGAGAGAGTGGAGTGGCGTGACTGCAAGGAAGGACACCCTTAAGCCGCAAGCCCTAGCTCACCATAGCCGTGAGCCAATTGCTTGTGCAAGGTGCCTTCTCTTCCTTGTCTTGCCGCAGCCCCTTTCCCTTGCTTCTTTTGATTTTCGTTCTAGTTTTCTATTTTATTTTTGGGTTATGCCTCTGAATCTATTTAATTAAGTTTCTGAATTTATTTAGTGCTTGGCTCTGATTTCATTTAATTTATGTATTTTAATTTAGTTGTTTAGTTTGTGCCCTTAATTTTACGTTTCTGATTTTAATTGTTAAGCATGAATTGGGATTTCATTATTGTTGGTTTCTGTTTTTATTTATTTAAATTAAGTATGTAGGTTAGTTATTCTATCTTGCATGTTAGTCGTAGGTGGATTAATGGATTCGTATGCTATAACAAATCGTTTATCCGTCTCTTGATCTGTTAGTTTGATGTTTGCATGTATTAAATTTCCAATATCTATTAGAACCCGTCACTAGTTGTTTGCATCCTTTGACTGGCCACCTTAGGGTAATTGCATCTAGTTTATCCGTTAGGTTTAGCTGTGAAATAGTCAAAGACACTAAACCACAAGTAACAAGGGAATGAGGGATTGTTCTTGGTAGTGGGGTTGGGCGACCTCTATAAGGAAATAGTCAAAGCTTATATGGTTGTGCATGTTTGACGTTCTCATAAAACTTAATGACTCCTGCATGGGTAACAGCTGCCTTAGCTTGAACTAGCGAACATGTAGGTTAACTGGCTAAGGAAGGCCCAATAAGCTCTTAGTTTATGCATTAGGAGAACAATTGCGAGAAAGTAACTAGTCAAACCTTTTTAGCAGTCAAATTTTAATATGTTGAGTTCAAATTAACTGTCATTAGCCTTGGATGGTTATTGCATGCTTATCTGATTTGAAACTGAAAACTTAACATTGCAAGATAGAATAAAGGGTGTCTGCGTGTGGTGATGTGTGCGTGTGTTCCATCTTTCCAAAACCCCCCCATTTAGTTATTCTAGTGATTAATTGAATTCATTTATTGTTTATTAACTATTTCCTGTGGGATCGACCTCGTGCTTGTACGCTTTGCTACTGATGCGATTCGTGCACTTGCGAGTAAACTTAGAATGAGATAATTGTTTATTTTGTTGTAAGAAAACACAATCAACATGTTTTTGGCGCCGTTTCTGGGGAATGGTGTCTAATATCAATGAATTGGTTTAATTAGTCATTAGAATTAGGTTATATTAGCTAGATTTCAGTTTTTGTTAATTTTTAGTTTTTAATAAATGCCATGCTTTTATTTGCATTCTTTCTACTGATTGTGTGGTTTTCTTTTGATTAGGTGTGTTTATGAACCCTAAACTTGTTGCTAGGTTGGAAAGGCTCAAGAACGAAGCTTTAGGTACATCACAAGTCAGCCCGCAACCTAGTGCATCAGATTCGAGTAGTGAAGAGACTGAGAATGTCGAAATGGCTGAAGCAAATGAGATTGTGCCGCAGCCCCTGAGCCATTTTTCAGCACCTTCGCTGCCCACTCAACCATCGTGCATTCGGTATGCAACCATAGCCACTGATTTCGAAATCAAGAGTAGTCAGATTCACTTGTTGCCGAGCTACCATGGGCTGAATGGGGAGGATCCGATCCACTTTTTGAAGGAGTTTTCCGGGGTTTGTGAAGCCGCACAGTTGAGGGGTCTGAACGCCGATCAGTATAGTTTGAGGATGTTCCCTTTTGCGCTTAAGGACAAGGCAAAGAGGTGGTTGTATTCTCTGCCCAGTGGTTCCATTTCGACATGGGATGATCTTTCGAGCAAGTTCCTGAACAAGTTCTATTCCATTTCCAAGACGAATTCAATCTGGAATGAGATTCTTGGATTTGTGCAGAACGCGGACGAGCCATTCCATGAGACTTGGGACAGATTCAATGAGTTACTTATTAGCTGCCCACACCATAACATATCTCCTTGGTATGTGATTTGTTGTTTTTATCAGGGATTATTGGAGAGAGACCAAGCCAAGGTGGATTCGGCATGTGGTGGTGCATTTATGTCAAAAACGGTGGATGAGGCTACAAATCTGATTGAGTCACTTTCTTTGAGTTCTCAACAATGGGATTCCAATCGTTCAAGGGGAGGACCAAAGAGAGGGTTATATGAGGTAGCTGATGTGCCGAACACCATGGAGGGACAGATTTTGGAAATCAAGACTATGGTGCAGAAGTTATCTTTGGCTCAAGAGAAGCTGATGGGTATGCAAGAACAAGGAGGGGATGTGGAACACGTGAATCAGGTTGGGAATTATCCTAGGGTGCCATATGATCCATTTTCTAACACTTATAACCCTGGATGGAAGAACAACCCTAATATCAAGTGGAGCAACAACAATGGACAGCAAGCTAGTGGGAGCACCAACAAGCCGTATGTGCACCCTAATGCCGAAAGGTCTAGTTTGGAGGACAAGATTGATCAGATTGCTCAAAGCACCACTTCCCTTGCTCAAAGCACCAATGCCTTCATGAACCGTACCGAGCAGCAGATGCAAGCCAATTCGAAGGCTATTGCACATTTGGAGAGTCAAATGGGTCAGATTGTCACTACTTTGGGTCAGAGAGAGAAGGGGAAATTGCCAAGCCAGCCCATCGTCAACTCGAAGAATGAGGAGCATGTAAATGCTATTTTGTGGACTACTCGAAGAAAGAGAGTTAGAGTGGTCAAAACTAAGGAAGTGATTGAGATTAGTGATAGTGAGGAAGAGGACGATCCAGACATGATTGAGGAGCAAGCTGATACACGAGTGATTCCCCTCATTCCGGACATCGACGTCACCAAGTTTCCAGCAAGCATGAGGGAATTGAAGTCTATTGAGAAGAAGGTTGAGTAGCAGGGGCATAGTCACAACGTTCCTAGGCTTATCTTTGCATCTTTTCCAAGCAAGAAGAGGGATCCGAGCTCACGGACCTTATGCCGTGCAGCATAGGGGAGTATGAGATCGCCAATGCCTTAATTGACAATGGCTCAGCTATCAATGTCATTGTTCGTTTTAAATTTTAAATACTCGCAGTGCACGAATCTATATATATAATATAGATGGCAAGCAAGGTCGATCCCACGAGGACTATTGTTAATCTTTAAAAGATAATCCGAATGCTAAAAAGAAACAAGAAAACAAGACACGAGTGGCTACCCAAGTTGTCACGCCTAGGGCAGCTGCTCACTTGAAATGAAACACTCGCACACACACACGAATGAGAGGGAGTTTGTATGACTTGAAAACAGCAAATTAAAACTAAACAAAAACTAAGTGGCTACCCAAGTTGTGAAAATAGATGGATGACGATACTAGGACTCCCTAACCTAGAGTATGAATGTTCATTTTACGTTATTTTATGATACTAACTCCCTAACCTAGAGTGTTAGAACTCGATACTTTTGTGTCTGTTGTCTTGTTTTTGTGTTTTTAGGTCAAATGAAGCAATGATGAAGAAAGAAGCTAAAAAGAGCCGTTTTGGGACATTTCCTGGTCAAACTAGGAAAAGAGAAGAAATCCTAGTCAAATGAGGATTCCTAGTCATACAAGGAAACATCAAGACTAGAACCATCATTGTCAAGCCAGAAATGAGAAATCCTGATTGGAACAGGAATTCCTGGTTGAACTAGGAAACCTAACCCTACTAGGGAAAGGAGTCCTAATGACACTAGGAATCACTAGGGGCAATATGGTCATTATGAGAAGTTGAAATGAACAAGGAATCTTACATCTACAAGGAATCCCAGTTGGACTAGGAAAGGTTGGTCAAAGTCAACCCAATCAAGTCAAGGTTCCAGAAGCTTCTAGAAGGTGGTGGACATCCATGGAAACAAATGGAGGGAAGAAATGAATTCGAATCCAAGAGGGAGAGAGGGGTAAAATTGGAAGTCAAAGTCAATGATCAAGGGTCAACCATATCATGTCATGAAGTCAATTGGGCTTTGGGCCTAGGTGAAGTCGAAATCCACAAGAATGGTGAGGTGGCAGCCCAACACATTATTTGCATGCTTGCAGCCCATTCAGCCCAAGTCATACAGCCATGCATCACAAAAGCCCATCACGCCACTTGCTTGTTGCAGCCAGCCCATGTTCTTTTAAAGGAAACCCTAGCCCATCACGCCTACAAAGAGAAAGCCCAAGGAATCCTAGCTGAAAAAGAAGTCAAAACCATGGAAAATAGAGCACCAATTTCGATAGCAATTCTGTAATTCTCCAGAACGAATCAGGTAGCATGCCATATATGGTTGGAAAGATACAGCTGTTAGCTTCGCAGGGAATTTTACGGATTTCGACTCCGAGTTTTCTAGCTCAAGAAATGGTCATTTTAGTGGATGTAGCGCAGCAGTTCCGCGAGCTGAAAAGGGAGTTACGCCCAAAAAGAGCCCAAATCAGCCCAAGGCCCATGCTTGGCCGAAAATTATAAGTCTTGGTGTGCAAGGAATGCACTTATCCCACATTGAAGAGAAAGAGAAACCTCAGCCCCACTCTCCTCTATAAATACATCTTTATAACTCAATGAGAGGATCTCCTCTCTGAAATTTCAGAAAACCTAGCCTAGTCTCTCTCTCTTCTTACCGCACACCCTAGCCTCCTTTCTCTCTCTTTCTTTTCTCACGCACCCTAGGAACACTAGCAGCCCCCGTTATTTCTCTTCCCTTGCCGCAGCCACCATCATCTCTCTTTCTTTATTTTTCTGCTGAACTGAAGGAGGAGGAAGGAGTCAAGCCCCTGCCAACTTGTGCCGCCGCCGCTGCTGCCACCTTGCGCCGCTGCTGCCACTCTTTAGGGGTGTTCTTTTATTTTTGTTTTGGAATTCTTATTTCTTTTGTTCGATTCTAGTTTTTAATTGTTTTGTTTAATTAGTTTGCTTTCCAACATGGATTGGGAATTTATTTATATTATTCTGATTTTCTTTTCCATTTTAATTATGTAGATTTATTTATTCTATCTTGCATGTTAGTTGTAGGTTGATTAATGGATTTGCATGCTTTAACAAATCATTTATCCGTCTCTTGGTCTGTTAGTTTGATGTTTGCATGTATTAAATTTCCCCTATCTATTAGAACCCGTCACTAGTTGTTTGCATCCTTTGACTGGCCACCTTAGGGTAATTGCATCTAGTTTATTTGTTAGGTTTAGCTGTGAAATAGTCAAAGACACTAAACCACAAGTAACAAGGGAATAAGGGATTATTCTTGGTAGTGGGGTTGGGCGACCTCTATAAGGAAATAGTCAAAGCTTATATGTTGTGCATGTTTGACGTTCTCATAAAACTTAATGACTCCTGCATGGGTAACAGCTGCCTTAGCTTGAACTAGGGAACATGTAGGTTAACTGGCTAAGGAAGGCCCAAGAAGCTCTTAGTTTATGCATTAGGAGAACAATTGCGTGAAAGTAACTAGTCAAACCTTTTTAGCAGTCAAACTTTAATATGTTGTTTTCAAATTAACTGTCATTAGCCTTGGATGGTTATCGCATGCTTATCTGATTTGAAACTGAAAACTTAACATTGCAAGATAGAATAAAGGGTGTGTGCGTGTGGTGTAGTGTGCGTGTGTTTCCATCTCTTTAAACCCCCCCATTTAGTTATTCTATTGATTAATTGAATTGATTTGTTGTATATTAACCATTCCCTGTGGGATCGACCTCGTGCTTGTACGCTTTGCTACTGATGCGATTCGTGCACTTGCGAGTATACTTGGAATGAAATCTGTCTTTATTTTATTCTAAGAAAACATTCAACAGTCAGCCCATCGTCAACCCGAAGAATGAGGAGCATGTAAATGCTATTTTGAGGACTACTGCAAGAAAGAGAGTTAGAGTGGTCAAGACTAAGGAGGTGATTGAGATCATGGATAGTGAGGAAGAGGAGGATCCAGAAATGATTGAGGAGGAAGCTGATACACGTGTGATTCCCCTCATTCCGGACATCGACGTCTCCAAGTTTCCAGCAACCATGAGGAAATTGAAGTCTATTGAGAAGAGGGTTGAGGAGCAGGGGCATAGTCACAACGTTCCTAACAAGATTTGTGGTTATCTCTTTGCATCTTTTCCGAGCAAGAAGAGGGATCCGGGCTCATTGACCATACCGTGCAGCATAGGGGAGTATGAGATCGCCAATGCCTTAATTGACAATGGCTCAGCTATCAATGTCATGGCGCTGGTTGGGTTCAAGAGGCTTGGATTTGTGGAGGCTGATTTGCAACCGTTTGATTTGAACATTCGCTTCGCCAACTCTTCAGTCGAGAAAGCCCTTGGTATGCTTGTGGATGTTTTGGTTAAATGTCGTACATTACTAATTCCCACTGATTTCATAGTGCTAGATGTGCCGAAACTTCCGGGCGACGTTTCTATTATACTTGGGAGACCATTTTTGTGCACCTCTAACATGGAGTACAAAGCGTTGGAGAGTACCATGAAGATTCGGCACTACACCAAGCAAGAGGTGTATTTGCTCACTTCCGAAATGCCACAAAACGAGGAGATCACTTTTTATGGAGAGGAGAAGTCAGAAACAGAGAGCTTCTTCAGTTCGTTGTTAGGGAGTGCCGAGAGTAGCAATGGCAAGAAGAAGAGGAAAGGACGCAAGTAAAGGAATGGCAATGTCAGGCTGAAGACAGAAAAAACAAGCGCTGATTGGGAGGCAACCCAAGTTTTAGTTTCGAATAATGGAGGAGGAGTCATCGAGGACCAAGGAGGCCGCGCCTACCCTTGGAGTGTCCACACTTGCAGCCGCAAGTAATCAGTTTCTTTATTTCGCTTCATAAGACAATTTTTCATTTTGGTGTGTTATTTGGTTTTGGATATTTGCAATTTCCCGTTTCGCTTAATTTGATCATTCTTGCATTTATTTCATATACATTGAGGGCAATGTATCATTTAAGTGTGGGGGGAAGGGCAATTGTCATTTGTTAGTGTTTTTAAGCTAGAACAAGTGTTTTAGGTGTTTTAAGTGTTTTTAAGCATTTTTTGGAAAAGAAAAAAAAAATTTCGTTTTTTAGTGTTTTTAGGTGTTTCTAGGTTAGGAAAAAACTTTTTCTTTTGTTTTTAAACTTAGGGTGTCAAAACCCACATCAAAATGCACGTTTTCGTTAGATCTCATTCACCTTAGTGATGGATGTGACTCTTTTGAAGTGTGCGACATTACGTTAGAAACAAAAAAGTTTTTGAGTCATTTTGGTTGTTTCAGGTCGTTTTGAGTGCCCAACTAATTGATTTGATTGTGCATGATTTTATGAGCATGTTTTAGTATTGTGTGTATATTTGGTGTTCTTTTCATTCTAATAGTGTTCCATAACATATCTTGCAATTCTATGTCATTTGGCCTTGTTGATATGAATTTAGGTTGTGATTAGCATTTCTAATGATTATATGCATAATAGAGTAGACTTGCATGACCTAAGTGAGCTTTTGAGCCCTGTTCTTCAATTCTTGAGTGTTGCGCGCCACTCTGATTCTATCATTGTCATTTAAGTCGTTATTGTGATCTCATTATCTTTCATTTGGTCATTTGCTTGGAATATGCATAATCTTGAATCAATGAGCTAGAACTCTTTTCTTGTGTACACAAAGCATGTCGTATTTGCATAACTCTTGAGAAAAGAATTTAGGCCCTGTTTGTGTACCCCATAGCCTAAAAATCCTACCCATTACATGTTTTATCCTTAGTTACCCATTTTGAGCCTTTTAAGCCGTTTTCTTTGTTACCCCATACCAAACCCTAAGTTTGGGGGTGTTACACCCCTTCTACCAGTTTTACCCTATGTATGGTGTTGCAATGTGTTTACATGTTGATTGAGGTGAAAAAGAAGTGAAAATGCATAGCTTATACAAAAATGTGTTAGAAAAGTATGTATGCCGTGCCCAAAGAAAAGAAAAAGAAAAGAAATCAAAGAAAAGAGATGGGACGGTCTCAAAAGAAGAAAAAGTGAGCAAAAAGAGTCAAATGAAGCTATGAAGTGCAAAGAAGCAAGGTAAACGTCAGAATGTTCTTTTGATGCTTGCAATTCCATGAATTTAGCCCTTTGTGTTTCCTTTTCATTTCAATACCCTATCCTAGCCTAAGCCTTCATTATAACCCTATTAAAGTCCTAACTGATCTCAAGAGGTGTGTATTATACTTATGTGGAGTCTATTTAAGAAGGGAGCCTATGGTTATTAATTCTATTTCAAGCATTTGTATTCCTTTCATGAGATCAGTATTCTTTCTAAAATGTGCCTTTATTTCATGTACATATGTGAGCTAATTGTTTTTGTTACATATTTCCTCTCACATATACTTTTGAGTGCAAATATCAACCCAATTATTAAGTGTTTGTCATTGAGAGTATGCCATAGTGAGGATTGGAGTTGAATCTTTTATGTATGTATTGATTTAGTTTGTGTATCTAACACTTGGATTTGTGTCAAGGATGGCCTATATGATAATAGAGGAGTGAGGTATGTTATTTGAAATGTTATTAGAATCTGGAGAATACAATTTATATGCCTTGCTTAACTATGTGATTAATGGTTGTGTGCATGAATTCAATTATTGGGATGTTACAGTCAGTCTTGAGTCTTTTCTTTATTTTATTTGCTCGAGAACTAGCAAAATCTAAGTTTGGGGGTGTGATGAGTGTGCATTTTGCATCACTTTATGATACTAATTCCTTAACCTAGAGTGTTAGAACTCGATATTTTGCGTTTCTTGTCTTGTTTTTGTGTTTTCAGGTCAAATGAAGCAGAAATGAGAAAAAGAAGCAAATGGAGCCATTTGGGGACATTTCCTGGTGAAACCAGGAAAACGAGTGAAATCCTGGTTAAACCAGAAGAAGTGCAGAAATCCTAGTCAAATGAGGATTCCTAGTCACACTAGAAAACATCAAGTTCAGAACCATCATTACAGAGCCAGAAATGAGAAATCCTGATTCAAATAGGAAATCCTGAACTAGGAAACCTAACCCAACTAGGGAAAGGAGTCCTAATGACACTAGGAGACCCCAGGGGCAATTTGGTCATTACGAGAAGTCGAAATGGATAAGGAATCTCTCATTTTCTAGGAATCTTAGTTGCACCAGGAAATGTTGGTCAAAGTCAGCTCTACAAAGTCAAGGTTCTAGAAGCTTCTAGAAGGTGATGGACATCCATGGAAATGAATGGAGGGAAGAAATGAATTTGAATTCAAATGGAAATGAGGGGCAAAATGGGAAGTCAAAAGTGGAGGGCCCATGGGCCCTAGGGATGCCGAACCAAGATGGGCCATGCATACACATTCATGGGCCCAAACCCTAGCAGCCCAAAGTCCAAGCGTAAGGAGCAAGATGGCAGCCCATGCATGCGCATGCATGCCATGCAAAACCTAGCAGTCAAAGGAGTCCCAAGATGCAAGCCCAAGGTGGAAGCCCATGGAGGGAAACCCTAGCCCATCTTGTGCAAGTCACTTCAGCCCAACACATGTGAGCCCAATGCACATCAAAGTCCAAGACCAGCAGCCCATGCGCAAGGAGGAAGGCCTAGCTGACTTGCATGCGCCACTTAAGGCCAAAGGGCCATGCCCTTGCCGCAAGCCCACAAGCTAGAAACCCTAGCTGATGCCGCAAGCTACAAGGAGAAGAAACCCTAGCTGCCGCAAGTTTTCTTTTCCTTGCCTCTCAAGGATTTGTCTTCTATATATATCCCCTCAATTCAGAACCCTAGGACTGACTTTTTGCACCTACACACTCCAGCCGAATTTTCACCTTCTCCTAGTTTATTTTCAGTTTTCATTAATTTTATTTTTCAGTTTTAGGTTTTAGATTTCAGAAAGGTGAGAGAGAACTAGCCGAAATTTAGAGAGAGAAAAGGGAGTGGCGTGGCAGCAAGGAAGGAGGACCCTTTGCCGCAAGCCCTAGCTCACCCTAGCCGTGAGCCAATTGCTTCTGGAGGTTGCCTTCTCTCTTTGCCTTGCCGCAGCCCCTCTCACTTGGTTTCTTTAATTTTTCTTCTAGTTTTCTATTTTATTGTTGGTTTATGTTACTGAAATTAATTAGTTTATAATTCTGATTTTATTTAGTGCATGGTTCTGATTTCATTTAATTTCATGCAATTTAATTTAGTTGTTTAGTTTATGCCTTTAATTTTGTGTACTTTACGTTTCTGATTTTATTGTTAAGCATGAATTGAGACTTTGTTTATTGTTGCTGTTTTGTTTTAATTAATTTAATTATGTAGTCTTTATTTATTCTATCTTGCATGTTAGTTATAGGTTGATTAATGGATTCGTATGCTTTAACAAATCGTTTATCCGTCTCTTGGTCTGTTAGTTTGATGTATGCATGTATTAAATTTCCACTATCTATTAGAACCCGTCACTAGTTGTTTGCATCCTTTGACTGGCCACCTCAGGGTAATTGCATCTAGTTTATTTGTTAGGTTTAGCTGTGAAATAGTCAAAGACACTAAACCACAAGTAACAAGGGAATAAGGGATTATTCTTGGTAGTGGGGTTGGGCGACCTCTATAAGGAAATACTCAAAGCTTATATGTTGTGCATGTTTGACATTCTCATAAAACTTAATGACTCCTGCATGGGTAACAGCTGCCTTAGCTTGAACTAGGGAACATGTAGGTTAACTGGCTAAGGAAGGCCCAAGAAGCTCTTAGTTTATGCATTAGGAGAACAATTGCGAGAAAGTAACTAGCCTAACCTTTTTAGGAGTCAAACTTTAATATGTTGTGTTCAAATTAACTGTCATTAGCCTTGGATGGTTATTGCATGCTTATCTGATTTGAAACTTAAAACTTAACATTGCAAGATAGAATAAAGGGTGTGTGCGTGTGGTGATGTGTGCGTGTGTTTCCATCTTTCAAAACCCCCATTTAGTTATTCTAGTGATTATTTGAATTGATTTGTTGTGTATTAACCATTCCCTGTGGGATCGACCTCGTGCTTGTACGCTTTGCTACTAATGCGATTCGGGCACTTGCGAGTATACTAGAAATGAAATAATTTTTATTTTGTTCTAAGAAAACACATCAACAAACATGCATTAAATAAAACCAAAGCTATAAACTAATTAAATTCAGAGACCAATATCCAACAATAAATCTGAAAACTAGAAGAAAAATCAAGGAAAACAGGTGGGAGGGGCTGCGGCAAGACAAGGAAGAGAAGGCACCTTGCACAAGCAATTGGCTCACGGCTATGGTGAGCTAGGGCTTGCGGCTTAGGGATGCTCTTCCTTGCAGCCACGCCACTCCTATCTCTCTCTCAACTTTCGGCTAGCCCTCACAAGAACAAAACTAAAAACTGAAAAATAAAACCTAGAACAGAAAATAAACTAGAGACTAAAGGAATTTCGGCTGGAGTGTAGGAAGTGAGAAGTGATCCCTAGGGTTCTGAATTAAGGGGATATATATAGAGGTGCAATCCTTGAGAGGCAAGGAAAAGAAGACATGCGGCTGCTAGGGTTTCTTCTCCTTGTAGCTTGCGGCACCAGCTAGGGTTAGGGCTTGTGGGCTTGCGGCAAGGCTTGGTCCTCTTGGGCTTAAGTGGCGCATGCAAAGTCAGCTAGGCCCCCCTTCCTTGGGCATGGGCTGCTGGTCTTGGACCTTGATGTGCTTTGGGCTCGCATGTGTTGGGCTGAAGTGGCTTGCACAAGATGGGCTAGGGTTTCACTCCATGGGCTTCCACCTTGGGCTTGCGCATGGGCTCCTTGGCTGCTAGGGTTTACATGGCATGCATGCGCATGTATAGGCTGCCATCTTGCTCCTTACGCATGGCCTTTGGGTTGCTAGGGTTTAGGCCCATGCATGTGCATGCATGGCCCATCTTGGTTCGGCAGCCCTAGGGCCCATGGGCCCTCCACTTTTGACTTCCCATTTTGCCCCTCATTTCCATTTGAATTCAAATTCATTTCTTCCCTCCATTCATTTCCATGGATGTCCACCACCTTCTAGAAGCTTCTGGAACCTTGACTTTGTAGAGTTGACTTTGACCAACATTTCCTGGTGCAACTAGGATTTCTTGTAAATGAAGGATTCCTTATCCATTTCGACTTCTCGTAATGACCATTTTGTCCCTGGGGTCTCCTAGTGTCATTAGGACTCCTTTCCCTAGTTGGGTTAGGTTTCCTAGTTCAACCAGGATTTCCTGTTCGAATCAGGATTTCACATTTCTGGCTCCGCAATGATGGTTCTGAACTTGATGTTTCCTAGTGTGACTAGGAATCCTCATTCGACTAGGATTTCTGCACTTTTCTTGGTTTGACCAGGATTTCACTCGTTTTCCTGGTTTGACCAGGAAATGTCCTAAAATGGCTTCATTTGCTTCTTTTTCTCATTTCTGCTTCATTTGACCTGAAAACACAAAAACAAGACAAGAAACGCAAAATATCGAGTTCTAACACTCTAGGTTAAGGAATTAGTATCATAAAGTGATGCAAAATGCACACTCATCAGCCTTGAACATTTCTTGGGCGTAACTTCCGTTTTTGGTCGCGGGTCTGCTGCGCTGCCTTCACCAAAACGGCTATAACTTGGGTTAGATATGTCGGAATCGAGATCCATAAAATTCCCCACGAAGCTGACATCCATAGCTTTCCAACCATATATGGCATGCCATTATATTCGATCTGTAGAGGTCTGGACATACTGTCGAAGTTACTGCTCATTTTCGTAGGGTTTTGAATTTCCTTCTTTCACTTGTATTCTTTGTGATCTTTGACCAAATCTTGCAACATCTCCTTTCCAAATCAGAATTTCAACTTAAAGGAAAGTCTTCTAGGCCAAGAAATAGATATGTTGGGCTTGGCACATGGCATAGACTTAGTGCCCAATCATCCCTTCTTGCACCTCAAGTTTTCTAGAATCTTCTGGAACCTTTGACTTGTTGACTTTGACTTTGACTTTGACCACTTCTCCTCGTCCACCAAGGAATCCTTGTAGAAGTAGAGTCCATATCTCGCTTGGATTTCACATTTACCATTTTGCCCATCATGATTCCTATCTTCATTAGAACACCATTTCCTATCCAGATTAGGTTTCCTAGTTCAATTAGGATTTCTCATTTTTGGTCTCGGATCTTCATGATTTCTTCTTAGTAAAGCTTGATTTTTCCTTGCGAGACTAGGAATCCTAGTTTGATTGAGATTCAACTTTTCTTGGTTTGACTAAGATTTCTCCTCTTTTCTTAGTTTGACTAGGAAACGTCCTAAAACGGTTCTTTTGGCTCCTTTTCTCTTCTTTGCTCATTTTATCTATAAAAGTAGAAACAAACTAACAAAACAAAAAATATCGAGTTCTAGCACTCTAGGTTAGGGAATTAGTATCATAAAATAGTATAAAATGAACACTCAACACACCCCCAAACTTAGATTTTGCTAGTCCTCGAGCAAAAAGAACAAAGAAGAGACTCAAGACAGACTCAAAACATTCTAATACATGAATTCATGAGTACAGTCATCAATATCATAGTCAAGTAAGGTACATATAGAATTTATTCTTTAATTTCTAATAATGCTTTAATTAACATACCTTACTCCTCCATTGAGCATATAGGTCATCCTTGACACAAACTCAAGTGCCAGACAAACAAGACTAAATCAGCATATACAAAATAATATTAACTCCAATTCTCACAATGACATACCCTCAATCATAAAGCGCTTAGAGATTGGGTTGACATGTGCACTCAAGTATACGTGAGAGATAATATGTAACAAATACAAAGAGCTTACATATTTTACATGAAAGAAAGGCATATTGAAACAAAAGCACTGATCTCAAGAGAGGGAATTAAAATACTTGGAATAGAATCAATAACCATAGGCTTCCCTTTTATCTAGACTCTACATAATGAACCAAATTTCTTCCAAGATCAAGTAAGGCTTTCATAAGGGTTGTAATAGAGGCTTAGGTTAGGATATGTTATTGAAATGAAACGGATAACAAAGGGCTACAGACTATGGATTTGTACAAAGAAAACAATGGAGGTATTCCTTGCATAATTTGCACTCATAGCTCAAATTTGAACACCTTTCTTCTTCAATATTTTGAAATCGTCCCGTCCTTTTTTTTTTTTTCTTTTCTTTTAGGGTACGGCATACATTCTTAATCTCATTTTCTTTTGCATAAGCTATGCAAAAAACATTTCTTTTCAACCTCACAATTCACCAACTCAATGCAAATCCATAGGTAAGGTAAATGGGTAGAGGAGTAAAACTCCCCCAAAACGTAGAATTTGGTATAGGGGTAAACAAAGAAAAGGTCCTCAAGCTTAAAATGATTGACTAGGGTTATAACACACGGTAGGCTTTAGGCTATGGGTTAAAAAAAAACAAGGCCTAATATTATTTCTTAAGATTCATGCAGTTATACCCATGCTCTGTATAGAATAAGAAGGAAGTTATAGCTCTTTGATTCACAATTCTTTTCCAAATACTTAATCAAAAGAAAGAGTAATGAGATCACAACAACTTTATATGACAAGAAAAGATTAGAGTACTATTAACACTCAAGAATTGAAGTACAGGGCTCAAAAGCTCACTTAGGTCATACAAGTCTACTCTATCAAGTATATGCATCTCTAGTCAGGCAAGTCATCACTTAAGTTCATGAAAATAAGGCCCAAGTTCATAGAGTTAAAAAACATGTTATGAAGCCATACTAGAAAAGAAGAATGCATATATATACAAACTAAATATGCTCATAACAACCATACACAATCAAATCAATTAGTTAGAGACTCAAGACTATCCAAAACTAACAAAAAGACTCAAAAACTTTGTTGTGAAAACACTGTTGCATATTTCTAAAGATTCGAATCCATCACTAAGGTGAATGAAATCTTAAGAATAGATGCATTTTGATATCGGTTTGACACCCTCAGTTTAAAAATGAAATTTTTTTTTTTCCTAAAAACTATAAACTTAAAAACTAACTACAAACACACTCAGTAAACAAAAATAAAAAAGCATTGCATTCCCCACCCCCAAACTTAAAGGAAACATTGTCCTCAATGTTTAAATAAATGACAAATGCAATGCACAATGTAGTGAAAAGAGGAAGGGAAAAACAACAAATAAAACAAAACTACTTAAATGAGCAAAAAGAGGATGAAAAACATACCTTGGCTGGTGTGAAAATGGCTTGCCCACACGTATGTACCGAATCACCTCCTCTTCTTCTTCCATCCCTTGGGTTGCCTCCCAAGAAGCGCTAAGTTTCACGTCTTCAGCCAAACCTAGTCTTGTACTAGAAATCAAACTATTAGCAAGCACAATTCTTTCCAAAATGAACTTGATCTCACGATTAGAAATTTCCACTTGCCCACTCGTCTGTGGATGATATGGAGTAGCCACTTTATTTCTTCATCAAGACTTCAAACAACTTAATGTAAAAATGCGATCCTCCATCACTAATGATTGCCCTTGTGGTACTGAATCGTGCAAAGATGTTGATCTTAAGGAAATTAAGGACCACTCTTGCATCATTAGTTCTACAAGCGACAGCTTCCACCCATTAAGACACATAATCGACCCCCACCAGAATGTACTCGAATCCAAAAGAAGAAGGGAATGGTCCCATGAAATCTATGCCCCAAACATCAAATATCTCGACTTCCAACATACAGTTCAGCAGCATTTGATCACAAGCAGAAATGTTTCCCATTTTCTGACATTTATCGCACGTGAGGTAAAACTGAAGACAGTCATGAAAAATAGTGGGCCAAAAGAAACCTGCTTGAAGAATCTTGTAAGCAATCTTATTTCCCCCTCCATGGCCTCCACACTCTTTGGTATGGCACATCTCAATGACACTATTTTGCTCCACTTACGGTACACATCGTCTTATCAATTGGTCGGCTCCATATTTGAACAAGTAGGGATCATCCCACACATACTGTCTGACATCATGCAAGAACTTCTTTCTTTGGTAGTGTGTCAAATCATTAGGCAACACTCCGCTTGCTAGATAATTCGCTATGTCAGCATACCAAGAAGTAGATAAAATAGCAAGAAGTTGCTCATTTGGGAATGATTCTCGTAATGGTAATGTGTCCTCTTCAGCTTGTTCTTCATTGAAAAGTCTACTCAAATGGTCTGCCACCACATTTTCACAACCTTTCTTGTCTTTGATCTCAATATCAAATTCTTGTAGCAACAGAGTCCATCTAATCAACCTTGGATTTGCATCCTTCTTATTCAGCAAATACTTGAGAGCGGCATGATCTATGTAGATGGTGATCTTAGACTCAATCAAATAACTTCTAAATTTCTCCAAGGCAAAGATCACAGCAAGCAACTCCTTCTCGGTAGTAGAGTAATTTAGTTGAGCATCATTTAGAGTCCTACTTGCATAGTAAATCACATGCGACAGCTTCTCTACACTTTGCCCCAAAACAGGTCCAATAGCGTAGTCACTCGCATCACACATGAGCTCAAAAGGCAAATTCCAATCGGGTGGCATAATAATTGGAGCAGAGGTGAGTAGCTTTTTCAATTTTTTAAATGCAACCAAGAAGTCTTTATCAAACTCGAAATTCACCTTCTTTGCAATAAGGTGCACAAAGGCCTTGAAATCTTAGAAAAATCCTTAATGAACCTCCTGTAGAACCCAGCATGGCATAGAAATCTCCTTACTTCTTTAACACTTGATGGAGGCGAAAATCTTTGTATCACATCAATCTTGGCCTTATCAACTTGTATACCATCCTTAGAAATCACATGACCCAAAACTATCCCTTGTTATACCATAAAATGACATTTTTCCCAATTAAGCACGAAATTGGCTTCTTGACATCTTTTCAAAACAAGAGACAGATTATCCAAGCAAGCATCAAAAGAAGAACTAAAAACAGAGAAATCATTCATAAATACCTCAATGATTCGTTCTACCATGTTAGAGAAAATAGACATCATGCATCTCTGAAAAGTTGCAGGTGCATTACATAATCCGAACGACATCTTCCTATAAGCAAACGTACCAAACAGACTTGTGAATGTTGCCTTCTCTTGATCCTCGGGTGCAATAGCAATCTGATTGTACACACTATAACCATCCAAAAAGCAATAGTGACTATGGCCAGCTAATCTTTCTAACATCTGGTCAATGAATGGCAAAGGAAAATGATCTTTTCTTGTCGCGGTGATAAGCTTCCGATAATCAATACAAACACGCAAACCGGTTTGTGTCCTTTGGGGAACCAACTCATTATGCTCATTCTTCACCACAGTAATACCACTTTTCTTTGGAACCCCTTGAACAGGACTAACCCACTTTGAATCACTAATAAGGTAAATAATACCAAAATCCAACAATTGATTACCTCATTACGCACAACTTCTTTTAGAGTTAGATTCAATCTTCTTTGGGCATCACGGGTAGGCTTATATTCCTCCTCAAGCAAAATCCTATGCATACACATTGTTGGTGAGATCCCCTTGATATCGGCTATGGTCCATCCCAATGCTAACTGATTTTCTTTCAGAATTCCCAAGAGTCTTTCTTCCTCTCGTGTACTCAAATTAGATGCAATAATTACAGGCAAGGTCTCATCATCTCTCAATAATGCATATTTCAAATGCTTAGGTAATGGCTTTAGCTCCAATTTAGGTGGTTGTTCAATGGAAGGAAGCGGCTTAGGATTAGTGGATACTAACATTTCAAAATGGTTGGACCACTTATTCTTAAGTGCTTGGGTGCCTTCCAAAAGTGCATGAATTTCTTCCATTCTTTCATCTTGTTCACTGGACTTTGGCGTTCCCAAAGCAACCTCCAATGGGTCCTCTGCAAAGTTAGTTTCGCACACTTCTTCAACAAGTGGATCCAAAATATCAATTCTTAAACAATCATTCTCCTCTCTCGGATACTTCATAGCACCAAAAACATCAAACTCTACGGTTTCACCAAGAATAGACATTACCAACTGATGAGTGTGCATTTTGCATCACTTTATGATACTAATTCCTTAACCTAGAGTGTTAGAACTCGACATTTTGTGTTTCTTGTCTTGTTTTTGTGTATACAGGTCAAATGAAGCAGAAATGAGAAAAAGAAGCAAATAGAGCCATTTTGGGACATTTCCTAGTCAAACCAGGAAAACGAGTGAAATTCTGGTCAAACCAGGAAAAGTACAGAAATCCTAGTCAAATGAGGATTCCTAGTCACACTAGGAAACATCAAGTCCAGAACCATCATTGCGGAGCCAGAAATGTGAAATCCTGATTCGAATAGGAAATCCTGGTTGAACTAGGAAACCTAACCCAACTAGGGAAAGGAGTCCTAGTGACACTAGGAGACCCCAGGGGCAATATGGTCATTACGAGAAGTCGAAATGGATAAGGAATCCTTCATTTACAAGGAATCCTAGTTGCACCAGGAAATGTTGTTCAAGGTTCCAGAAGCTTCCAGAAGGTGGTGGACATTCATGGAAATGAATGGAGGTAAGAAATGAATTTGAATTCAAACTGAAATGAGGGGCAAAATTGGAAGTCAAAAGTGGAGGGCCCATGGGCCCTAGGGATGCCGAACCAAGGTGGGCCATGCATGCACATGCATGGGCCCAAACCCTAGCAGCCCAAAGGCCATACGCAAGGAGGAACATGGCAGCCCATGCATGCACATGCATGCCATGCAAACCCTAGCAAGGAAGGAGCCATGCGCAAGCCCAAGGTGACAAGCCCAAGGAGGAAGCCCATGGAGTGAAACCCTAGCCCATCTTGTGCAAGCCACTGAAGCCCAACATGGAAGCCCAACATGCAAGCCCAAAGCCCAAGACTTCCAGCCCATGCGCAAGGGTGGGACCCTAGCTAGGCTAGGCGTGAGCCACTTAAGCCCAAAGGGAGCAGCCCAACACGCAAGGGCCTGATCAGCTAGCCCTAGCTGAAGCCGCAAGCAACTAGGAGATGCAAACCCTAGCAGCCGCATGCTTTCTTCTCCTTGCCTCTCAAGGAATGCTCCTCTATATAAATCCCTCTCATTCAGAACCCTAGGAGG
>QANW01011687.1:695-11682 GCA_003254865.1 Dryas drummondii | reverse complement strand
GGGAACACATGGCGCCGGGGTCCCCAAGCTTTGCACACTCACTCTCTCGCCCAAGTACCACGCAAACCCAGCAGGGCAGGCCCTTCCAGGAGTATTCGCAGCCTGCTGACTGGAATACTGGCAGCGACATAGCTGGGCAGATTTGAGGCATTGCTTCCCCAAGGGTGCCAATCAACCTAAAAATGAGAAGACAAGGGAAATCAAACCAAGTTCACATGTTCTAATTAGCAGTTATCAAATTGACGACAGAAACACAAACACAAACCAAAAGTCATACAACGTACAATGGGTGAAAGGAATTGAACAAGTGTGTTATTTTTTTTCCATTCTTCCTACTCATACACCTTAAATGGTTTAATCACACGTGGTTCGTAGGGTACCTGATCAGCCGTTAGGTTTGCGAGGGACTCAATCAGTCCAGCTGTGTCGTGTGAGTTGGCTCGCACCCCCGGTGTAGCCAACCACCTCAAGCCTCGAGGCCATGTGTCCTTTGGCTTGGGATCACGTAAAGACACGGGCATCAAGTATTCGCATGCCCATATCTATCAAACAGTAACAAATAGCGGGAGTTAGTGTATATTAAAAAAACCCAGCCAACATGGTGCAAACTTTAAAAACGAATTTAATAGTTACGTTACCTCCCATGCGCGCCAAAAGCCTCCCATGGTCCTATTCTTCTTCCTTGAGATGGCGTCCATGTTCCGATACAAGCAGGAAAGAGATGGTGCGCCCCAATTGTATAAACCAATGTCTTCAACCGTCTCAAGACTTGGTACATACCACAGCCACACAAACTTGCTCTTGTCGTTGAGCAAGGTGGCGCCGAGTAGATGGAGGATGAAAAGTCTGACCATCCGATCTTCTAACTCGGGGGTGCCGGTTTCGAACCGCCCGTACTTGGTGTACAGGTCCTCGCACACAATCTTCTTATCCGCAGCCCGAGCAAAGTCTTGACCAAATAACCGGGCAAGTCGCCTCTTATCTTTGTGGGCATCCTTTTCATACTTCACCGGATGCCCACTAAACCGTATTCCGGTGATAGCGGCAAAGTCCAGCGGGGTCATGGTCAGCTCCCCAACTGTGTCAAAGTGAAAGGTGTGGGTCGTGTCCCACCACCGAGTTGCCAGGGCAACGAGCAACCTTCTATCCCGCTGGCCTTTTGAAGTTGCCATTTGGACAATGCCCCCAAAGCCTGCTGCATTAACCTTCTCCTTGCAGCTAGAGCTGAGGTCTTTCCACCAACATCTCAGTGTAATCTGTTCGCCACAGCCACGAACAGATTTGATGTCGCACTGCAAGTTCAAATGAAGTAATTAGGATAAACGACAGTATGACTAACAACTCACTAAAAACTAACAAAAAACAATTGTAACGGTAGCTGAAAATCACCGCGGACGAGAGATGGACGTCCGTATCCAAGTGGAGCTCCTTGCTGTAAGGATTCCGACTTTGGGGCTTGTGGCCCTTGACACCAAAGCTTGGGCAGTCAGCAGGACTCCAAGCCTTGACTGTGGTCATTGATGCTGCTCCTGCAACAACCACGTTATCGCCGACACTTGACGCCGGCATTCGTCCTGCCACATGACCTTGGCCCGTGGCTTCTGTGTGTGCAGCCGTTGAAGTGGAAGCTTGGAGGTCATCTATACCAGAACGGCTGGTGTTGTCGGACCCCCTACCCATATTTTTACATGCAAGCTTTGTTCGTGCCATAATCTACTGTCAAGCAAACAAACAAACAAACTTAATTTACTCGACATATCATTACACATTAAGAAAACTGTCCACATCTGTTAAGGATGACAACTGCTCTATCTCTCTCTCTCTCTACCCTCCATCCGAAAAAACCATTACACAGTTATTCATAAAGTAAGATAAACAATTCCTAGCGACCTATAAAGATTCAAACAACAACCAAGAACCTGAAACCAGTACCCAAACCAGAAAATCATTATACCATCGCTCACAAAACCTGAAACCCCAACCCAACCCATAACTCATCATTGACAACGTCACAGAACCCCAATTCCCGAATACAGATAAATGAATAAGCTAAAATCAGTAATTGAAAACCTAAATCAAACCCCTAATCCGAGACTCACTGAATCACCAAAAAAAAAAAGAAAACGTAAACCTAACTCCCTAATTTGAAATTTCAGAGATGAGAGTGAGAGAGATGAGACACACCTGTTGATGTTGGGAGAGATGCGACAGAGCCTGGGTGAGATCGAGATTGTGGTCGAGCCTGGGTGTGGGTGTGGGTGGGTTCGAGAGTGGGAGAGAGGCGAGATCGAGAGAGTTCTATTAGGAGAATATATCGGCCGCCGGACGAGACAGTTCTCACCGAAGAAGATGATCGGCGCAGGGAGAGGGAAGAGAGAGAAGAGAGCGATCGCAGAGAGAGCAAGGTAAGAGGGAATTACGTTGAAATGAACAACTGAAATTGTAACTCATTCTTGAGTGTTTGGGTGGACACTGGGCACGAAAAATAAAAAAAACAAAACAAACCGGGGTTGGGGTTCTAATGGGGTTTCAATGGGGTTGGTTTGGTTTGGGGCTCCCCAGGTTTGGTTAATAATCTGTTTTAAAAAAAAAAATTTGTTTAAAAAACTTATATATATAAAAAACTTTAGTTAATAATTTGTAAAAAACAAATTTAGTTCATCATGTGAATTTTTCATTGTGAGTTTTTACAGTTTCCGTAATGTTTAGGTTATTAAAACATTAACAAATATAGTTTAGTTTAATTAAAACATTAACATAAACAAATATGGCTGGGTTTATGAAAACATTAACATTAACAATATGTTTAGGGTATTAAAACATTAAAGTCATCAGTAAATATGTTTATTAAATAAATATGTTACTTTATTTGATATATTTAATAAACCCTAAACCCCATAAGAACACCTTCTACCCTAATAATAAGTATTCATCATATCCTAGACCTTAGGGTATAGGGTATAGGGTATAGTATGTACCATATCCAAAAAATTTATATAGTTATATACCAATGTACCAACTATGAATTATAGTCTTAGGGTATAGGGTAAGTTATAGGATTACAAATTTTAAAAGAACACACTAGGGTTTACGGTATTATGGTATGGGATAATAGGGTATTAGGGTATAGGATGTTTTTATGGGGTATTACGGTATAGGGTACAGGATTTAGGGTTTAGGGTATAGGGTATTAGGGTACACTAGAACAAAAACCCTGTTAAACATCACTTGTTTAATATCAAGTATTGTAAAAAGTGATAGTAAGACATTTTATATATCATTTGATATGTTCGACAATATCTTAATTCACTAAGATATCACCTAGTAATTTTTAATAATTGTTACGATATCTAAATATTTTCAAGGTTCATTACAAATTGATATCTAAACCCTGAGGCCTTCCACTATGCCACCTGACAAGTGTGACCCGATACTCATTTTGGGTTATGCCATGGCTCACACCCAAGAACTATTGGTGTGACGTGTGCGACCGTGATGGGTGATCACCAACAGTCCATATTAAATAACCGTTACTGATATGAGGCTCCTTTTTTTATCATTTTTTTTTGTTAAGTGGCCGGTTTGAAATCAAAGGGTGTACATTAATGGACCGTTGATAATCAACGGTCCAGATCGCCCAAGTTTGTAGATGTTGGTCATGGGCAACGATGGAACATTAGGTATGGAACGCTACATAGGCAACAACTTTTGAATAATAGGCAACGTGTTGTTCGTTGCCCATTACTGTTATCGGCAAGGAAAAAAAGAATTTGTTGCCTATTTATGAGAATATAGGAAAAAAAAAAATAATTCGTATTTATACGTAGAAACTCACAGCTCAATCGTGTTTCCAACAATCTGAACCGTCCATTTTTTCATTCTCCACTCAAAGATTATCCAAGCAAAAAATTGGGCCAATCAGGTATGTACAAGTTAAATAACGGTGATCGAACTTATGAACGATTGTGATTTTCTAATAATAATCGAACGGGTAGATGAATTCCAATTGGGATGGTATTTTGCAGGATTGATATTTGAGTATAAACGTAGAAAATGAACTGCTCCGAGCATTGAAATTCCGTAATGTTGTGGTCTTCATAATTATTGAAATAACAAGGTTTAAATGAAAAAGTTCATAGCATAATACTCATCAAGTGTATGTATATGTAGAAGATCACATCTCGATCCTGTTTCAAACGATCTTAACCGTTCATTTTATAGTTTCCCACTCGAAGATCATCCTTGCAAAAAATCGGCCCAATCAGAGTCGTACAACTTAGGTAATGGTGGTCGAACGTATAAACAATCGTGATTTTTCTAATGATAATCGAAGGGGTACATGAATTCCGATTTGATTGATTTTTTACAGGGACGATCTTTGAGTATGAACATACAAAATGAACGGCTCAGATCGTTGAAATTAGGTTACTGTGATCAAGTAAGTTAACATAATAAACTGTTTTAAAAATTAACTTTTGCATTAACTTTTTTTTAAACAAAGTTTATTATTTTAATTTTAATTCCTTTATTTTTTGGTAAGCTTGATTTTTTTTTTCTTCCAGGATTACCCGCCCAAGCTGTAGCGAAAATTTTCAATTTCCCACGTGATTTAGCCTTCTCCCTCACTAATCTTGTTTTCTAACACTCTTCATTGCCAAACCACACTCTCGCTCTAGTATATCAAAGTTTCAAACACACTGAGAAGCTGTAGAAAATCAAAGACGCTCAAACACACTCTCCCTCTCCTCCCCCTGGTTCTCTCCGCCCTGGCGCTCCCCGCCTCAGTGCAGCCCAGTCCCGGCCCGCCATATGTAGCCCGTCCCCGACCATCCTCTCTCGCTCTCTCTCTCTCTATGTCTCTCTCTCTCTCTCTCCCCGCCGCCTCCATCCCCTCCCCTTCCTGCATCCCGCTCCCCCTGCCAACCGAAACCTAACCCCCAGCCCAGATGACCCACCCTCACAACCCCCATTCCCATCCCCGCCCCTCTCCTCTCTCTGCCTCTATTTTTTCTCTCTGCCACCACCGAAACCCAACCCCCAGCACCACCGAAACCCAACCACAGCCTTCATGACCGCCCTGCCGATTGGGTGCAAATATTTTATGGGTCATTTCTGTTTGTCGTTTTGTGATTTTGTTGCATTCTTTTGGTGTTTTAATTTCTGTTTTGTTAATTATGATTATTATAATTTGTTTGTGATTTTCCAGGTTTGGTTCCAGATGATTATTAGAATTTTTGTTTCTGTTAAGGTAAGGAAATCCTAACTTGAGTTTTTAAATTTCTATTTTGATATTTAGGTTTCAGTTTTAGGTTGTGATTTGTGCTGGGTTTTAATTTTGCAATTTCTATTTTGATTATAACGCTCGGCTGCTTGTTCATTTGATTATGATTTTACTTAATTATGAGTTTGGTTATACAATTATATATACCTATCTTAATATTAATTATTGTTAGAATGAGGGGAATTAAAGCAAGGGAGATTCAGAAAGGCAATGCTTTCATTTAGGTTGTTTAATATGTGAGGATGATCCATACCACCCAAGCACTGTGGTCAGCGAATTGTCCACGAGCTGCAGGACCTTGAGAACCTTGAATATTTCTGGATGTTCCTTTTTTGTTTTAACTTAGTGATTGGTCAAAATGACTAGTTTGCCATATCTTTTTCTTCGAGTTTGAGAAGTTATGACTTATTTATTCAAAACTGCTATCTAGATAGTATGGTTCTTTTGGGCACAGGCTTCGTGTATATCTTTGGTTGTTTTCCTCCCTTTACAAGTTATTTAGAGGATAGTTTGACAAAAAAATGAGTGTAATTTTGACAAGTTGGTTATATATTTGCTCATTTTATTATTATGTAATCGTCTTGGTCTTTGTATTGCACAAGTTTCTGCAATCTTGCATGTTTGCCTAGAGTACGAGTGTTGGCCATTGTTTTTTTTTGTGTGATTGCAGTAAATTGTCGCATACCAAAGGATGAGGGAAAGGTTAGACAGTAAATTCTGTTTTAATTTAGGATGTCTGCTTATTGTTTGCATCAATTTTTTTTTTTTTTTTTTGTTCTTATTGTCAAAATAGATTTGGTTATTATTGTTGAGACAAATGGCAGATGAAATTCTAGCTAGTAGACCAATATATATATGTATATAAATTTAATATTAATTACTGTTAGAATGTGGGGAATTGACTATGAGCTGCAGGACCTTCAGAACATTGAATATTGGATGTTCCTTTTTTGATTTAACTTAGGGGATTGCTCAAAATTAACAGTATAAAGGAAGGTAATTAAGTGTATTGCTCTTGAGAAGCAGTAAAGGAAGAATGAATCCAATATACACTTGTAGATCAATATATTGTGATACTTCCTTTATTCAAAACTGCTGCTTCCATTACTGCTTTTCTTACACTAGCTAATTGTGCCTCCATCCAAAGTAAAGACGTATCCTGAAGTGGATTCCCTGCTATCGATATTAAATTGAATGTAGTCTGCATTGGCGTATCCATCCACTTATAATTCTCCTCCTCCATACACAGGCATAAGGGTTTAATAATTTGTTGTTTCAACATGGTGGTACTTCTTTGATGTCATAGTTTAGTTTGATATATCTATATCTCTCTCTTATACATACCAATTGCAGAAACGATCTAAGGTCAACACAGAAAACCAAAAGCGTATGCAGTGGGATCCCTAAACCCTTAATTCAATATGTTTAGTTTTTTTGTAAGGGAGGCACTATTCACAGTCTTCCACCACTCCTCTTTTTATTTTTCTATCTAATAGCCTAGCTCCGATTATATGTACTTTGCCTTACGCAAATGAAGGTTTATGCAAATGAATGTACATAATTTTTAAGCTATGTTTACAAGTTGATGGTGTCATATTGGGATGAAACAAATGAGCTCTCAAACCTAGATTAATCGACTCAGATTGGGATAATGTGAGCTGATTATTATTCCATTGTCATTAGTTGCATATGAGCTCCCAAATCCAGGTCAAAATAAATGAAGGGAGTAATTAATTTTGTATGTTGGGATATTTGAGTGACTGAGTATTATATATGTATTTTTTTTAATTTTTATATATATATATTTGTATGTCTGATTATTATATATGTATTTTTTAAAATTTTCAAGCAGGTATCCAGTTTCCTGACATTTGAGGTTTACTGTAAGACCCATAAGGGGAAGAATGAGACGTGGATCAATGATGTTGCCAAGGCAAAATATGTAAGTTTAATGTTAAGTTTCATTTTAATTAAAAGGCATAATTATAATCATATTATTATTTATCTAAAATAATTTTTCTATTATTTGAATGATGATATGCTGGCCAAGTCGGGTGACGTCCGTAAGGACTTGGCCAAACATGAATTCTAAAATGATGAGGTATTTTTCCAAATCATATGCCATGCCTTATGCCTACTGCATGCTTTATTTAAGTAGATACCACAACAAATTTGCAGAGAAAATTTGTTTGTTGGCATGTTTCTTGTAGTGTAGGATTGGGTGATACTCTGTTGAGTTTGAATGCAATCAATAAAAAACATTGAAAGCTTTGTGGTTTGAGAGCAATAGTTAAACAACACAAACAACTAATATTGTAGTATATAATTAAGCTGCAATAGTTATAGTCACCTAGCAATATTTAAAGTATAAGCTTGATTAATAATGTGGTTCATTCAGTGTTATAGAAATTTATTAGTTATTTTTCTGTACCGCTTGTTTAAATGGTTTGTGGATATAATGTTTGTGGAGCAACGATCTGCTGTATCCATTTTTCATGTCCCCTAAGCTAATTTTTTGACACATGTCCCTCTCCTTAATAGCTACTTTAACTTTGTTAACAACAATCATTTGACTGTTAACTTATAAGTAAAAGAATGAAATCAAGAAATAGCATAGTCTTTAGTTCTTTACTCACTCAATCCTGTCTTTTGATCAACTTTTTATTCTATGAGCATTACACATTGTGTCCAAGTTCCCAACCTTTTCAGCCAAGCACAACGGGATGATTGCACGTTCTTTGGCTACTTATTTGTTTTCCTTTTATTCATTAGCTTCACTCATCTTCTTTTCCCTTAACAATCCTCCTGCCGTATATTACAGAAATTGAAAATACATTTTGATTCCTCGGTTTGAGATTGGACATTGGAGCGGGTTACATGAGAAAAAAAAAAAAAAAACCAAGAAAAAGAACAATATAGTATTGTACGAAAACAGAAGATCTACATGTGTTAATTGAAGCTTTTTAATTTTTCTAAAAAAAATGAGGTTGGACAGATTTATGGAAGAATAAATAGAGCTTCACTATATTAGTCATGGTTTTCATGAGGTCCTGTGTTGCATAAGGTTTTTAAGCTGCATGTCTTTTGGAGTAAATTATATTTTGTAAGCGACATATATCCATTTGTTACTTTATGTAGATGAGCTTGCAAAGTACATATTTAGAAGTAATTAATGATGAGCACTGTGATATCAGACCGAATACATTGCTTCTTAGCTAACTTGTTGAAGTGGATGTTGATCAAATTCAGTAAATGATCGCACAGGTTATGATTGATTGTTTTTATTAGACTATTTCGTTCATGCCTTGTTACTATATAATAACTTACATTGGATTCATCCATTCATCCATTGTTTTCCTAGTTTTGCAGTTGCTTAGAGCTTATTGACAAGTTTATATGGTATTATTAGTTGCATCAGTCACAATTTCCTTTTTCACAAAACCAATGGGTTATGGTGGCTGTGATATGTTTGCATGTCTTTGGGTTGGGAAATTGAATGAGGATGAATCATAAGAAGTCCCAAATCAATTTGCATCTTGTTTGGCATGTAGTCCTGTTGACTGTTGGAGATTTTTATTTTTATTGTTTATTGGAGTTTGAATGTTAAATTGCAAATCCGTGAGTTTGTTTCATGTCTATGATAACAGTTGAGTTTTTTTATTTTATTTTTTTTGTGATTGAAGCTGAATTAGAACAGGTGTTGGAATGTTTTTGTGAAAGAAGCTAACAAGTGCTGCCAATTAATCTTGTGTAAATGCAGGCAGGCTTTAGAAATGGTGAATCATGCACCTACTGTTGTGCAAATGCATGCGCTGATGATTGGTGTTTGTAAAGGGAGGCTACCTTAATTTAGATACTCAGATGGGCTGGGGTAATTAATTATAGATATATGCTCTATAGTTTGGTGCAATGTGTAAGTTTTGTTCGCAAGGTCTACAAATACTTGTATTGGATATGGGAATTAATGGTAATGTCATGGATTGAGATTGCACCAATTTGTGACGTGAATGTCAGTTTCTTTTATATCAGGATTGTAGTACAAATTGGATAATGACAGTGATATAATCATACAAATTTCATATCAGTTTATTTACACATAGATATATAAAATAGCATGCCCATTAGTTTATCAAAAACAACCAATATCTAAGTAACATTACCATATCAATAAATATAAAAAAATTGATGTCCAACATTGTCTTTTATATCAGGTATAGATTAAATATAGATACCCTCAAACATCTTTTAATAAAAAAAACTGAATATGTAACATAACATGTACATCAGTTCGGGGCGCATAAAACGATATCTAAGATATTTTACATATCCAAAATCACATTAAATATAATGATGAAACCATACAAAAATACATTTAATGAGTTTACCATATCGATAAATATAACAGAATTGATGTCTAAATAAGAATTTAGATCATTTTCATAGTAATTAACGATGTGTTTCCTATCTTTAATATCATATTCAATTTTAATTCAGTAGAAAATTGGAGAACTGATTTCTAAAGGGCCTATTACATATTTGAATTAAAATAAAAAGGATGTCTAACCTAAAAATGGATATCAGTGTCAAAACAATATCTTAAGTAGGTACATTAGATATCGCCATAAAACATGAATAGACATAAGTTATTCACTGATATATAAGGGGGGTATTTGTAGTAGTGGTATTAGGGTATAGGATTGCATGTCCAACTATGATTGTCAAACAGGGGTGTCAAAAGAATACGATAATATAGCAATTGCACATCGGGCTATAATGGATTGACATTGCATAACATTGTGTCATACGTGGGTGGGCTATAATGTAAGTCTAAGTTTCTAATTTCACCAAAACCCAAACCACCCATGTTTATACATTTAGACAGTAAGTGTGTCCTACTAACATATATTGGCGGAATCCTTTTATATCATTTCATTTACAATTTGATTCCCAAGCATGTACTTAGCCAGATTGTTAACCAATGAGTTTGCCTAGTTTTGTAAAAACTATAAATTTAATTGGTCCGTGTAATGGTTTTTACTTAATAAACAAGCAATGTCAGAATCAAGCATTTACATTCAGAAACAGTTACAATGTAAATTAAGTTCGCATTAAAAATCATTAAGAGCTGTACATAATAATTCTTTGTTATGGGACATAAAAGTGTCCCAGACAACACTGGGGCTCATCCTGCTACAAATAAATAATAACAATACATAATAATTGGTGAGTTTTGTCATGGGACTTTCAGGTGTTGAAGACGAAGCTTTGCAACTGCGGATCAACCAGCTGCTACTCCGCATCGTCGTCACTTTCAATCTTCGTGCTGACATTTCGATTCTTATTTCCTCTACGATGTGCCTTACTCTTGGGACAATTGCGCCTGTCATGACCAAATGCATCACATGTACCGCATTTTCTTCCATTGCCTGCACGTCTGCCGCCTGTGTCTTGGGTTCCCTTCGTCCTCACGATGTTTGGATCTCTAACAATATTGTTTGGTCGAGCATCATTTCGACGGGAGCGAAGGTGGGTATCTCCTGCTTGCTTCCCAAACCCATCCAACAATGGTGCTAACCTACTGAATTCATTATTCAACAAATTGAAACCTTCCTCTTAACTGGAAGCCAAGAAACAAAGTTTGTTGCAACTTGTACTCAAATAACTGTACCTCGCTAATTCTCGTGCTTCGTGGGGAAATTGTTGTCG
>QANW01011632.1:538-25145 GCA_003254865.1 Dryas drummondii | reverse complement strand
TAAGATAATATTCATGAGAAAAGGGATCATAGAGGACATAGGGTACATTAATTTGGAGCTATGCGCTATGTGTTTGTCACTCTCACAGATTGTAATGACTCTTGCATGTGTAACAGCTGCCTTAGCTTAGCATTAGGGAACATGCAAGTTAACTGGCTAAGGAAGGCCCAAGAAGCTCTTAGTTTATGCACAGTAAGGGGAGTAATTGCTAAAAGTAACTAGCCAAACCTTTTAGTAGACGAACTTTGTTGACATGTTTATATATTGATTGTTAAAATCCATAGTAGAGTGAATGGTATGCTAGTGGTGGATTCTGACCCCTAGTGTTTCTTTATTATTGTTTTATCCAAATTCATTCAGTTGTTATTTTAAAGTTTTGTCATTTATCTGTTAGTTTGACTAGTCTCAAAAACCAATCTAAACCCCCCATTTGCGTGTGTGAGTTAGAGTTGATTTAATCTAGTTTAATTAAGTTAGTGATCATAACACTGGTATAATTCTCTGTGGGATCGACCTCGTATTTGTAAGCTTTGCTACTCCGCGATTCGTACACTTGCGAGTTAACCTAGAGTTGTTAAAAAAGGTTTATTATAATTGCTCTAGGAAAACATTTGCGGCAAGAAAATAAGAGAGAGAGAGAGAGAGAGAGAGAGAGAGAGAGAGAGAGAGAGAGAGAGAGAGAGAGAGAGAGAGAGGGGGTAAGGGTGTGCGGCAAGAAAAAGAAAAAACTAACTAGGGTTTCTGAAAAATAAAAGAGAAGAGACAAAATTTCCGCACCCCTTTCTGAATTGAAGATATGTATTTATAGAGATCAGTAGGGGAGAAATCCTTGGGAGGCAAGGAGAAAAGAGGGTGCGGCAGCAGCTAGGGTTAGGAGAGGTATTGGGCTTGCGGCAAGGGCTTTAGCTTGGGCTTAAGTGACACACACCAGCCCCCTAGGGTTTTGCGCATGGCTGATAGGCTTGGGCTGGCGCATGGACTTTCTCTTGGGCTGGTGCATGCATGCATGTGATGAGTGTGCATTTTGCATCACTTTATGATACTAATTCCTTAACCTATAGTGTTAGAACTCGCTATTTTGTGTTTCTTGTCTTGTTTTTGTGTTTTCAGGTCAAATGAAGCAGAAATGAGAAAAAGAAGCAAATGGAGCCATTTTGGGACATTTCCTGGTCAAACCAGGAAAACGAGTGAAATCCTGGTCAAACCAGGAAAAGTGCAGAAATCCTAGTCAAATGAGGATTCCTAGTCACACTAGGAAACATCAAGTCCAGAACCATCATTGCGGAGCCAGAAATGTGAAATCCTGATTCGAACAGGAAATCCTGGTTGAACTAGGAAACCTAACCCAACTAGGGAAAGGAGTCCTAATGACACTAGGAGACCCCAGGGGCAATATGGTCATTACGAGAAGTCGAAATGGATAAGGAATCTCTCATTTTCAAGGAATCCTAGTTGCACTAGGAAATGTTGATCAAGGTTCCAGAAGCTTCCAGAAGGTGGTGGACATCCATGGAAATGAATGGAGGGAAGAAATGAATTTGAATTCAAATGGAAATGAGGGGCAAAATGGGAAGTCAAAAGTGGAGGGCCCATGGGCCCTAGGGATGCCGAACCAAGTGGGCCATGCATGCACATGCATGGGCCCAAACCCTAGTAGCCCAAAAGCCATACGCAAGGAGGAAGATGGCAGCCCATGCATGCGCATGCATGCCATGCAAACCCTAGCAAGACAAGGGGCCATGCGCAAGCCCAAGGTGACAAGCCCAAGGTGGAAGCCCATGGAGTGAAACCCTAGCCCATCTTGTGCAAGCCACTGAAGCCCAACATGGAAGCCCAACATGCAAGCCCAAAGCCCAAGACTACCAGCCCATGCGCCAAGGAGGGACCCTAGCTAGGCTAGGCGTGAGCCACTCAAGCCCATAAGGGAGCAGCCCATCACGCCAAGGCCTGATCAGCTAGCCCAAGCTGAAGCCGCAAGACACTAGGAAAACCCTATGCCGCAAGTCTCTTCCTTGCCTCTCAAGGAAGGCTTCTCCTATTTAAACCCCCTCATTCAGACTTTTAGAGAGAACTTTTTCACCCACACTTCAGCCGAAATCACTCTTTCCCCCTCTTAGTTTTATTTTTCTGTTCTAGGTTTTTAATTTCAGAATTTAGTATTGTTCTAGGGAGAGCTAGCCGAAGGTAAAGAGAGAAAGAGAAGTGGCGTGGCTGCAAGGAGGGACACCCCTAAGTCGCAAGCCCTAGCTCACCATAGCCGTGAGCCACTTGCTTGTGCAAGGTGCCTTCCCTTCCTTGTCTTGCCGCAGCCCCTTCCCCTTGCTTCTTCTGATTTTTGTTCTAGTTTCTTCTTTCATTGTTGGATTATGCTACTGGAACTATTTAATTAATTTGCTGGTTTTATTTAATTTGTCTCTTTATTTCTTTTAGTGCATGGTTCTGATTTTAGTTAGTTATTTATGTTTATGCAATTTAATTTATGTAATCTAATTTAATTGTGTAGTTGTTTCAGTTGCTTTAAGTTTCTGAATTTAATTAGTTATAGCTTTGGTTCTGATTTTAATTAGTTGTTATTTAAATTTTGCATTCTGATTTTATTTAGTTATCTCTTTATTGCTTTCAATTCATGTTGCTGAGTTCCATTTGTTTATGCTTTTAATTTCTTTAATTTTGCGTTTCTGATTTCCGTTAGCAATCATGAATTGGGATTTTATTTATTTGCTGCTGTTTTGTTTCTTTTATTTATTCGTTTTAATTATGTAGGTTAGTTATTCTATCTTGCATGTTAGTTGTAGGTTGATTAATGGATTCGTATGCTTTAACAAATCGTTTATCCGTCTCTTGGTCTGTTAGTTTGATGTTTGCGCGTATTAAATTTCCACTATCTATTAAAACCCCCGTCACTAGTTGTTTGCATCCTTTGACTGGCCACCTTAGGGTAATTGCATCTAGTTTATCTGTTAGGTTTAGCTGTGAAATAGTCAAAGACACTAAACCACAAGTAACAAGGGAATAAGGGATTATTCTTGGTAGTGGGGTTGGGCGACCTCTATAAGGAAATAGTCAAAGCTTATATGTTGTGCATGTTTGACGTTCTCATAAAACTTAATGACTCCTGCATGGGTAACAGCTGCCTTAGCTTGAACTAGGGAACATGTAGGTTAACTGGCTAAGGAAGGCCCAAGAAGCTCTTAGTTTATGCATTAGGAGAACAATGGCGAGAAAGTAACTAGCCAAACCTTTTTAGCTGTCAAACTTTAATATGTTGTGTTCAAATTAACTGTCATTAGCCTTGGATGGTTATTGCATGCTTATCTGATTTGAAACTGAAAATTTAACATTGCAAGATAGAATAAAGTGTGTGTGCGTGTGGTGATGTGTGCGTGTGTTTCCATCTTTCAAAACCCCCCATTTAGTTATTCTAGTGATTATTTGCACTGATTTGTTGTATATTAACCATTCCCTGTGGGATCGACCTCGTGCTTGTACGCTTTGCTACTGATGCGATTCGTGCACTTGCGAGTAAACTTAGAATGAGGTAATTGTTTATTTTGTTCTAAGAAAACACATCAACAAGTTTTTGGCGCCGTTGCCGGGGAATGGTGTCTAATATCAATGAATTGGTGTAATTAGTCATTAGAATTAGGTTATATTAGTTAGATTTCAGTTTTTGTTAATTTTTAGTTTTTAATAAATGCCATGCCTTTATATGCATTCTTTCTACTGATTGTGTGTTTTTCTCTTGATTAGGTGTGTTTTATGAACCCTGAACTTGTTGCTAGGTTGGAGAGGCTCAAGAACGAAACTTTAGGTACATCACAAGTCAGCCCGCAACCTAGTGCATCAGATTCAAGTAGTGAAGAGACTGAGAGTGTCGACATGGCTGAAGCAAATGAGATTGTGCCGCAGCCCCTGAGCCATTTTTCAGCACCTTCGCTGCCCACTCAACCATCATGCATTCGGTATGCAGCCATAGCCACTGACTTCGAAATCAAGAGTGGTCAGATCCATTTGTTGCCGAGTTACCATGGGCTGAATGGGGAAGATCCGATCCACTTTTTGAAGGAGTTTTCCGGGGTTTGTGAAGCCGCACAATTGAGGGGTCTGAATGCCGATCAGTACCGTTTGAGGATGTTCCCTTTTGCGCTTAAGGACAAGGCAAAGAGGTGGTTGTATTCGCTGCCCAGTGGTTCCATTTCGACATGGGATGATCTTTCGAGCAAGTTTTTGAACAAGTTCTATTCCATTTCCAAGACTAATTCGATTCGGAAGGAGATCCTTGGATTTGTGCAGAAAGCGGACGAGCCATTCCATGAGACTTGGGACCGATTTAATGAGTTACTTACTAGCTGCCCGCACCATAACCTATCTCCTTGGTATGTGGTTTGTTGTTTTTATCAGGGATTATTGGAGAGAGACCAAGCCAAGGTGGATTCGGCATGTGGTGGTGCGTTTATGTCCAAAACGGAGGATGAGGCTAAAAATGTGTTTGAGTCGCTTTCTTTGAGTTCTCAACAATGGGATTCCAATCGTACAAGAGGAGGACCAAAGAGAGGGTTGTATGAGGTAGCTGATGTGCCGAACACCATGGAGGGACAGATTATGGAAATCAAGACTATGGTGCAGAAGTTATCTTTGGCTCAAGAGAAGATGATGAGTGTGCATGGACAAGGAGGTGACGTGGAACAAGTGAACCAGGTTGGGAGCTATCCTAGGGTGCCGTATGACCCATATTCCAACACTTACAACCCTGGATGGAAGAACAACCCGAATTTCAGATGGAGCAACAACAATGGACAGCAAGCTAGTGGGAGCACCAACAAGCCGTATGTGCACCCTAATGCCGAGAGGTCTAGTTTGGAGGACAAGATTGCTCAGATTGCTCAAAGCACCACTTCCCTTGCCCAAAGCACCAATGCCTTCATGAACCGTACCGAGCAGCAGATGCAAGCCAATTCGAAGGCTATTGCACACTTGGAGAGTCAAATGGGTCAGATTGCCACTACTTTGGGTCAGAGAGAGAAGGGGAAGTTGCCAAGTCAGCCCATCGTCAACCCGAAGAATGAGGAGCATGTAAATGCTATTTTGAGGACTACTCCAAGAAAAAGAGTTAGAGTGGTCAAGACTAAGGAGGTGAAGGAAGTGATTGAGATCAGTGATAGTGAGGAAGAGGAGGATCCGGAAATGATTGAGGAGAAAGCTGATACACGTGTGATTCCCCTCATTCCGGACATTGACATCACCAAATTTCCAGCAACCATGAGGGAATTGAAGTCTATTGAGAAGAAGGTTGAGGAGCAAGGGCATAGTCACAACGTTCCTAGGGAGATTTGTGGTTATCTCTTTGCATCTTTTCCAAGCAAGAAGAAGGATCCGGGCTCGTTGGTCATACCATGCAGCATAGGGGAGCATAAGATCACCAATGCCTTAGTTGACAATGGGTCAGCTATCAATGTTATGCCGCTGGGTGTGTTCGAGAGGCTTGGATTCAAGGAGGCTGATTTGCAACCATTTGATGTGGACATTCGCTTCGCCAACTCTTCAGCCCAAAAAGCTTGTGGTATGCTTGTGGATGTTTTGGTTAAATGTCGTAAATTACTAATCCCCTCTGATTTCATAGTGCTAGATGTGCCAACAATTCCGGGCGACGTCTCTATTATTCTTGGGAGACCATTTTTGTGCACCTCTAACATGGAGTACAAAGCATTGGAGAGCGCCATGACGATTCGGTACTACACCAAGCGAGAGCTGTATGTGCTCACTTCCGAGATGCCAGAAAACGAGGAGGTCACTTTTTATGGAGAGGAGAAGTCCGAGATGGAGAGCTTCTTCAGTTCGTTCCTAGGGAATGCCGAGAGTAGTAATGGCAAAAGGAAGAGGAAAGGACGCAAGTAAAGGAGATGGCAATGTCAGGCTGAAGACACAAAAACAAGCGCTGATTGGGAGGCAACCCAAGTTTTTAGTTTCGAATAATGGAGGAGGAGTCATTGAGGACCAAGGAGGCCGCGCCTACCCTTGGAGTGTCCACGCTTGCGTACGCAAGTAAACAGTTTCTTTATTTCGCTTCATAAGACAATTTTTCATTTTGGTGTGTTTTTGTGGTTTTGGATGTTTGCAATTTCCCGTTTCGCTTAATTTGATCATTTATGCATTTATTTCATATACATTGAGGGCAATGTATCATTTAAGTGTGGGGGGAAGGGCAATTGTCATTTGTTAGTGTTTTTAGGTTAGAACAAGTGTTTAGGGTGTTTTAAGTGTTTTTGAGTGTTTTTAGAAAAAGAAGAAAAAAAGAAAAAAAAAAAAATAAAAAAATAAATTTTTCATTTTTAGTGTTTTTAAGTGTTTTTAGGTTAGGAAAAAAACTTTTTCTTGTGTTTTTAAACTTAGGGTGTCAAAACCCACATCAAAATGCACGTTTTCATTAGATCTCATTCACCTTAGTGATGGATGTGATTCTTTTGAAGTGTGCGACATTGTTTTAAAAACAAAAAGTTTTTGAGTCATTTTGGTTGTTTCAGGTCGTTTTGAGTCCCCAACTAATTGATTTGAGTGTGCATGATTGTTATGAGCATGTTTTAGTATTGTGTGTATATTTGGTGTTCTTTTCATTCTAATAGTGTTCCATAACATATCTTGCAATTCTATGTCATTTGGCCTTGTTGATATGAATTTAGGTTGTGATTAGCATTACTAATGATTATATGCATAATAGAGTAGACTTGCATGACCTAAGTGAGCTTTTGAGCCCTGTTCTTCAATTCTTGAGTGTTGCGCGCCACTCTGATTCTATCATTGTCATATAAGTCGTTGTTTTGATCTCATTATCTTTCATTTGGTCATTTGCTTGGAATATGCATAATCTTGAATCAATGAGCTAGAACTCTTTTCTTGTGTACACAAAGCATGTCGTATTTGCATAACTCTTGAGAAATGAATTTAGGCCCTGTTTGTGTACCCCATAGCCTGAAAAGCCTACCCATTACATGTTTTATCCTTAGTTACCCATTTTGAGCCTTTTAAGCCGTTTTCTTTGTTACCCCATACCAAACCCTAAGTTTGGGGGTGCTACACCCCTTTTACCCGTTTTACCCTATTTATGGTGTTGCAATGTGTTACATGTTGATTGAGGTGAAAAAGAAGTGAAAATGCATAGCTTATACAAAAATGTGTTAGAAAAGTATGTATGCCGTGCCCAAAGAAAAGAAAAAGAAAAGAAATCAAAGAAAAGAGATGGGACGGTTTCAAAAGAAAAAGTGAGCAAAAAGAGTTCAAATTGAGCTATGAAGTGCAAAGAAGCAAAGTGTACCTCAGAATGTTCTATTAATGCTTGCAATTCCATGAATGTAGCCCTTTGTGTTTCCGTTTCATTTCAATACCCTATCCTAGCCTAAGCCTTCATTATAACCCTATTAAAGCCCTAACTGATCTCAAGAGGTGTGTATTATACTTATGTGGAGTCTATTTAAGAAGGGAGCCTATGGTTATTGATTCTATTTCAAGCATTTGGATTCCTTTCATGAGATCAGTATTCTTTCTAAAATGTGCCTTTATTTCATGTACATATGTGAGCTAATTGTTTTTGTTACATATTTCCTCTCACATATACTTTTGAGTGCACATATCAACCCAATTCTTGAGTGTTTATCATTGAGAGTATGCCATAGTGAGGATTGGAGTTGAATCTATTATGTATGTATTGATTTAGTTTTGTTTGTCTAATACTTGGATTTGTGTCAAGGATGGCCTATATGACAATAGAGGAGCGAGGTATGTTATTTGAAATGTTATTAGAATTTGGAGAATGCAATTTATATGCCTTGCTTTCTTATGTGATTAATGGTTGTGCACATGAATTCAGTTGTTGGGATGTTAGAGTCAGTCTTGAGTCTTTTCTTTCCTTTATTTGCTCGAGGACTAGCAAAATCTAAGTTTGGGGGTGTGATGAGTGTGCATTTTGCATCACTTTATGATACTAATTCCTTAACCTAGAGTGTTAGAACTCGCTATTTTGTGTTTCTTGTCTTGTTTTTGTGTTTTCAGGTCAAATGAAGCAGAAATGAGAAAAAGAAGCAAATGGAGCCATTTTGGGACATTTCCTGGTCAAACCAGGAAAACGAGTGAAATCCTGGTCAAACCAGGAAAAGTGCAGAAATCCTAGTCAAATGAGGATTCCTAGTCACACTAGGAAACATCAAGTCCAGAACCATCATTGCGGAGCCAGAAATGTGAAATCCTGATTCGAACAGGAAATCCTGGTTGAACTAGGAAACCTAACCCAACTAGGGAAAGGAGTCCTAATGACACTAGGAGACCCCAGGGGCAATATGGTCATTACGAGAAGTCGAAATGGATAAGGAATCTCTCATTTTCAAGGAATCCTAGTTGCACTAGGAAATGTTGATCAAGGTTCCAGAAGCTTCCAGAAGGTGGTGGACATCCATGGAAATGAATGGAGGGAAGAAATGAATTTGAATTCAAATGGAAATGAGGGGCAAAATGGGAAGTCAAAAGTGGAGGGCCCATGGGCCCTAGGGATGCCGAACCAAGTGGGCCATGCATGCACATGCATGGGCCCAAACCCTAGTAGCCCAAAAGCCATACGCAAGGAGGAAGATGGCAGCCCATGCATGCGCATGCATGCCATGCAAACCCTAGCAAGGAAGGGGCCATGCGCAAGCCCAAGGTGACAAGCCCAAGGTGGAAGCCCATGGAGTGAAACCCTAGCCCATCTTGTGCAAGCTACTGAAGCCCAACATGGAAGCCCAACATGCAAGCCCAAAGCCCAAGACTACCAGCCCATGCGCCAAGGAGGGACCCTAGCTAGGCTAGGCGTGAGCCACTCAAGCCCATAAGGGAGCAGCCCATCACGCCAAGGCCTGATCAGCTAGCCCAAGCTGAAGCCGCAAGACACTAGGAAAACCCTATGCCGCAAGTCTCTTCCTTGCCTCTCAAGGAAGGCTTCTCCTATTTAAACCCCCTCATTCAGACTTTTAGAGAGAACTTTTTCACCCACACTCCAGCCGAAAATTCTTCTTCTCTTAGTTTTATTTTTCTGTTCTAGGTTTTTAATTTCAGAATTTAGTATTGTTCTAGGGAGAGCTAGCCGAAGGTAAAGAGAGAAAGAGAAGTGGCGTGGCTGCAAGGAGGGACACCCCTAAGTCGCAAGCCCTAGCTCACCATAGCCGTGAGCCACTTGCTTGTGCAAGGTGCCTTCCCTTCCTTGTCTTGCCGCAGCCCCTTCCCCTTGCTTCTTCTGATTTTTGTTCTAGTTTCTTCTTTCATTGTTGGATTATGCTACTGGAACTATTTAATTAATTTGCTGGTTTTATTTAATTTGTCTCTTTATTTCTTTTAGTGCATGGTTCTGATTTTAGTTAGTTATTTATGTTTATGCAATTTAATTTATGTAATCTAATTTAATTGTGTAGTTGTTTCAGTTGCTTTAAGTTTCTGAATTTAATTAGTTATAGCTTTGGTTCTGATTTTAATTAGTTGTTATTTAAATTTTGCATTCTGATTTTATTTAGTTATCTCTTTATTGCTTTCAATTCATGTTGCTGAGTTCCATTTGTTTATGCTTTTAATTTCTTTAATTTTGCGTTTCTGATTTCCGTTAGCAATCATGAATTGGGATTTTATTTATTTGCTGCTGTTTTGTTTCTTTTATTTATTCGTTTTAATTATGTAGGTTAGTTATTCTATCTTGCATGTTAGTTGTAGGTTGATTAATGGATTCGTATGCTTTAACAAATCGTTTATCCGTCTCTTGGTCTGTTAGTTTGATGTTTGCACGTATTAAATTTCCACTATCTATTAAAACCCCCGTCACTAGTTGTTTGCATCCTTTGACTGGCCACCTTAGGGTAATTGCATCTAGTTTATCTGTTAGGTTTAGCTGTGAAATAGTCAAAGACACTAAACCACAAGTAACAAGGGAATAAGGGATTATTCTTGGTAGTGGGGTTGGGCGACCTCTATAAGGAAATAGTCAAAGCTTATATGTTGTGCATGTTTGACGTTCTCATAAAACTTAATGACTCCTGCATGGGTAACAGCTGCCTTAGCTTGAACTAGGGAACATGTAGGTTAACTGGCTAAGGAAGGCCCAAGAAGCTCTTAGTTTATGCATTAGGAGAACAATGGCGAGAAAGTAACTAGCCAAACCTTTTTAGCTGTCAAACTTTAATATGTTGTGTTCAAATTAACTGTCATTAGCATTGGATGGTTATTGCATGTTTATCTGATTTGAAACTGAAATTAACATTGCAAGGATAGAATAAAGTGTGTGTGCGTGTGGTGATGTGTGCGTGTGTTTCCATCTTTCAAAACCCCCCATTTAGTTATTCTAGTGATTATTTGCACTGATTTGTTGTATATTAACCATTCCCTGTGGGATCGACCTCGTGCTTGTACGCTTTGCTACTGATGCGATTCGTGCACTTGCGAGTAAACTTAGAATGAGGTAATTATTTATTTTGTTCTAAGAAAACACATCAACAGCATGGCTCCTTCAGAATTCGGCATTGTATAGGCCCATGACCCATTTGACTTGTTGACTTTTCATAGTTGACTCTTGACCATTCACTTTGACTTCCTATTTTGTCCCTCATTTCCATTTGAATTCGAATTCATTTCTTCCCTCCATTTATTCCCATGGATGTCCACCATCTTCGAGAAGCTTCTGGAACCTTGATTTTGTAGAGTTGACTTTGACCAACATTTCCTAGTGTGATTAGGATTTCTTGTAAATGAAGGATTCCTTATCCATTTCGACTTCTCGTAATGACCATATTGTCCCTGGGGTCTCCTAGTGTCATTAGGACTCCTTTCCCTAGTTGGGTTAGGTTTCCTAGTTCAACCAGGATTTCCTGTTCCAATTAGGATTTCTCATTTCTGGATCTGTAATGATGGTTCTGGACTTGATGTTTCCTAGTGTGAATAGGAATCCTCATTCGACTAGGATTTCAATCCCTTTCCTGGTTTGACCAGGATTTCTCTTGTTTTCCTAGTTTGACTCGGAAATGTCTAAAAATTGTCCTTTTGGCTTCTTTTCTCTTCTTTGCTCATTTTATCCTACAAAAACAAAAACAAACTAACAACACACAAAATATCGAGTTCTTGCACTCTGAGTTAGGGAGTTAGTATCATAAAATAGTGTAAAATGAGCACTCAACACTCCACCCTTGGGCGACGACTTAAGGGCTACGGCAAAGAAACCTTCTTTTCCTCTAGGGTTTCGACAAAGAAAGATATGGGGGTTGGAGGCTTGCTTCAAAATAAAGCAAAAGGGGCTAGGGTTTGTAGCAAAAGAGAGAAAGTAAGAAAGAGAAAAGAGCATGTAGAAGAAGTCTCCCAATTATGAAGGAGAGAGGTCTATTTATAGGGAACCTTGGGGCTGAGGTTTCTTTCATTCTTCCATGTGGGATTGACACTTTCCTTGCACATCAAGACTTGTAATTTTCGGCCAAGCATGGGCCTTGGGTTGATTTGGGCTCTTTTTGGGTGGAACTCACTTTTCTGTTCGCGGAACTGCTGCGCTACCCTCACTAAAACGGCTATATCTTGAGCTACGCAACTCGGAATCGAAATCCGTAAAATTTTCTGCGAAGCTAACATCCATAGCTTTCCAACCATATATGGCATGACATCTGATTCGATCTGTATAAATACAGAATCACTGTCGAAATTTAGTGTCCAGTTCCCAGGGTTTTGACTTCTTCTTTAACTAGGACTCCTTGTGATCTTTGACTGAATCTTGTGAGATTTTCCTTGAGCATGAAGGATTCCTTCCATTTGGGCCTTGGATCAGCTGAGTGGGTGCGAATTCCTTGGGCTTGTGGACTCTTGGATAACACAACTTGGGCTTCCTCCATTTGGGTTAGCAATATGCGCATGGCCCTTAGTCCTTTGGGCTAGGGTGTGTGGTCCATGTCATGTGATGATGTGGCATGGTTGATCATTGAGTTTGACCTTTGACCTTTGACCTTTGACTTTAACCAAAAGTCAACCTTGACCAAAAAGGTTCCCCAAAAGATTCTATCTGAGATTCTCCAAAGATTCCTTCTAGATTCCAGATCCTTCTAGAAGATTCTCTCAAGATTCTTTTTCTCATTTTTTTCCATTTTTATCTCAAAATAGCCTCATTTAGCTTCTTTCCCCATCATTGCTTCATTTAACCTACAAAACACTAAAACAAATCAACATGACCTAAAATATCGAGTTCTTGCACTCTAGGTTAGGGAATTAGTATCACAAAATGATGCAATTTGGACACTCAACTCAACACTAGCCGCCGGGGAGAATTTTAGTTCACTTTTGAAGAAATAGGACTAACTGTGCACCGAAATGACCATTTTGTCTGTTCGTAGGACATCATGTGGTTTATTAGGCTTAGAACACTAATCCAAACATAAGAAAGTGCTTACACATGACTTCCTTGCTGCTCAAAAGCGTTTTAGGTCACTTTTGACGAAATTGGACTCAGTATGCACTGAAATAACCTTTTTGTGCGTTCGCACGACATCATGCGGTTCATTAGGCCTAGACCACTAATCCCAACATGAGAAAGTGCTTCCTCTTGACTTTCTTGCTGCCCGGGAGCATTTTAGGTCACTTTTGATGAAATAGGATCGTTGTAGGTCACTTTTAACGAAATTGCACTGAGTGTGAACCGTAATAACCTTTTTGTGTGTTCGTAAGACATCAGGTGCTTTCGTAGGCTTAGAACGCTAATCATAACATGAGAAAGTGCTTCCCCATGACTTCCTTGCCGCCCGAGAGCGTTTTAGGTCACTTTTGACAAAATTAGACTGAATATGCACCGAAATAACCTTTTTTTGTGTTCGTAACATGTTGATTGTTTTCTTAGAACAAAATAAAAACACATCTCATTCTAAGTATACTCGCAAGTGCACGAATCGCATCAGTAGCAAGCGTACAAGCACGAGGCCGATCCCACAGGGAATGGTTAATACACAACAAATCAATTCAATTAATCAATATAATAACTAACAGGGGGGTTTAGAAAAGATGGAAACACACGCACACACCCATTATCCTATCTTGCAATGTTAAGCTTTCTGTCATCGAATCTAATATGCATACTTTAACCATCCAAGGCTAATGAAAAATCAATTCAAACACAATATATTAAAGTTTGATTGCTAAAAAGGTTTGATTAGTAACTTTTTCGCAATTGTTCTCCTAAGGCATAAATTAAGAGCTTCTTAGGCCTCCCCTAATCAGTTAACTTATATGTTCCCTAATGTTAAGTTAAGGCAGCTGTTACCCATGCAAGAGTCATTAAGATCTATGAGAACGTCAAACATGCACAACATACAAGGTTTGATTATTTTCTTGTAGAGGTCCTACAAAAGCATTACCAAGAATAATCCCTTATTCCCTTGTTACTTGTGATTTAGTGTCTTTGATTAGTCCACAGCTAAACCTAACAAATAGACTAGATGCAATTATTCTAAGGTGGCCAGTCAAAGGATGCAAACAAATAGTGGCAAATTCAAATAGATAATGAGAATTTGATACATGCAAACATCAAATTAATTCATCAAGAGATAGATAAACGATTTGTTAAAGCATGCCAAATCTGAAAATCAACCTACAACTAACATGCAAGATAAAATAATAAACTACATAATTGAAATAGAAAATAAAATTTGAATCATATAAATAAATTCTCAATCCATAATTAAAAACAAATCAGAAACACAAAACTAAAAGAAAGTAAGAATTCTAGAAGAAAAGAAAATTGAAAACCAAAGGAAACATCACTAGGGGGCTGCGGAAAGAAGGGGAGACGAATGAGACACCTAGCAAGCTGGAGGAACCCACAGCAAGGTGAGCTAGGGCTTGCGGCCCAAGGCTTGGCTCCTTCTCTCTCTAGATTCCACGCCAATCAGCCTCTCTCTCTCTCTCTCTGAAATTCTGAAAGTGTAAAATATGGGAACCCTAAATTATGAGGGAATAGGATGTATATATAGAGGTGAGGGATAAATCCTTGTGAGGTAAGGCTTTAGGGTGTGCGGTGATGAGTGTGCATTTTGCATCACTTTATGATACTAATTCCTTAACCTAGAGTGTTAGAACTCGATATTTTGTGTTTCTTGTCTTGTTTTTGTATTTTCAGGTCAAATGAAGCAGAAATGAGAAAAAGAAGCAAATGAAGCCATTTTGAGACATTTCCTGGTCAAACCAGGAAAACGAGTGAAATCCTGGTCAAACCAGGAAAAGTGCAGAAATCTTAGTCAAATGAGGATTCCTAGTCACACTAGGAAACATCAAGTTCAGAACCATCATTCCGGAGCCAGAAATGAGAAATCCTGATTCGAACAAGAAATCCTGGTTGAACTAGGAAACCTAACTCAACTAGGGAAAGGAGTCCTAATGACACTAGGAGACCCCAGGGGCAATATGGTCATTATGAGAAATCGAAATGGATAAGGAATCTCTCATTTTCAAGGAATCCTAGTTGCACTAGGAAATGTTGGTCAAAGTCAACTCTACAAAGTCAAGGTTCCAGAGGCTTGCAGAAGATGGTGGACATCCATGGAAATGAATAGAGGGAAGAAATGAATTTGAATTCAAATGGAAATGAGGGGCAAAATGGGAAGTCAAAAGTGGAGGGCCCATGGGACCTAGGGATGCCGAACCAAGATGGGCCATGCATGCACATGCATGGGCCCAAACCCTAGCAGCCCAAAGGCCAAGCGCAAGGAGGAAGATGGCAGCCCATGCATGCGCATGCATGCCATGCAAACCCTAGCAGCCAAAGAGCCCATGTGCAAGCCCAAGATGCAAGCCCAAGGTGGAAGCCCATGGAGTGAAAACCCTAGCCCAACTTGTGCAAGCCACTTCAGCCCAACACATGCGAGCCCAAAGCACATCAAGGTCCAAGACCAGCAGCCCATGCGCAAGGGAGGGGGGCCTAGCTGACTTGTATGCGCCACTTAAGCCCAAGAGGACCAAGCCTTGCCGCAAGCCCACAAGCCTTAACCCTAGCTGATGCCGCAAGCAACAAGGAGAAGAAACCCTAGCAGCCGCATGATTTCTTTTCCTTGCCTCTCAAGGATTTGTCTTCTATATATATCCCCTTAATTCAGAACCCTAGGGATCACTTTTCTCACCTCCTACTCCAGCCGAAAATTCTCTTTTGTTCCTTAGTTTTATTTTCGCTGCTCTAGGTTATTTTTAGTTTAATTCTTGTGAGGGCTAGCCGAAGGTAGAGAGAGAGAGAGAATTGGCGTGGCTGCAAGGAAGGACACCCTTAAGCCGCAAGCCCTAGCTCACCATAGCCGTGAGCCAAATTGCTTGTGCAAGGTGCCTTCTCTTCCTTGTCTTGCCGCAGCCCCTTCTCCTTGTTTCTTTTGATTTTCGTTCTAGTTTTCTATTTTATTGTTGGATTATGTTTCTGAATTTATTTAATTAAGTTTCTGAATTTATTTAGTGCATGGTTCTGATTTCTTTTAGTTTATGCAATTTAATTTAGTTGTTGAGTTTATATTTTTAATTTTACGTTTCTGATTTTAATTGTTAAGCATGAATTGAGATTTCATTATTTATTGTTGCTGTTTGTTTTATTTATTTAATTTAAGTATGTAGGTTAGTTATTCTATCTTGCATGTTTCTTTTATTTATTTAATTTAAGTATGTAGGTTAGTTATTCTATCTTCCACCTTGGGCTTGCATCTTGGGCTTGCGCATGGGCTCCTTGGCTGCTAGGGTTTACATGGCATGCATGCGCATGCATGGGCTGCCATCTTGCTCCTTACGCATGGCCTTTGGGCTGCTAGGGTTTGGGCCCATGCATGTGCATGCATGGCCCATCTTGGTTCGGCATCCCTAGGGCCCATGGGCCCTCCACTTTTGACTTCCCATTTTGCCCCTCATTTCCATTTGAATTCAAATTCATTTCTTCCCTCCATTCATTTCCATGGATGTCCACCATCTTCTGAAAGCTTCTGGAACCTTGACTTTGACCAACATTTCCTGGTGAAACTAGGATTCCTTGCAAATGAGAGATTCCTTATCCATTTCGACTTCTCGTAATGACCATATTGCCCCTGGGGTCTCCTAGTGTCATTAGGACTCCTTTCCCTAGTTAGGTCAGGTTTCCTAGTTCAACCAGGATTTCCTGTTCGAATCAGGATTTCTCATTTCTGGCTCCGCAATGAACTTGATGTTTCCTAGTGTGACTAGGAATCCTTATTCGACTAGGATTTCTGCACTTTTCCTGGTTTGACCAGGATTTCACTCGTTTTCCTGGTTTGACCAGGAAATGTCCTAAAATGGCTCCATTTGCTTCTTTTTCTCATTTCTGCTTCATTTGACCTGAAAACACAAAAACAAGACAAGAAACGCAAAATATTGAGTTCTAACACTCTAGATTAAAGAATTAGTATCATAAAGTGATGCAAAATGCACACTCATCATATATAAAGATAGTAAAAGGACACCAAGGACTTGCCCAAGGAAATATACTGACTAAACAGGAACACAAGAGTTGACAAGCTCGAGACCGCACCACCACCCCTCAATCGAGGCCGTCAAAGTCCACACGCGCAGCACCTAAGGGGGAGAAAAACAACAATGTAGGGGTGAGCATCACATACGTTCATTGCTCCCCCTCAGGGAACTCCCTGCTAGGTTTGAAAAATAGTTTGAGATAATTTAAAATCAAATGCATAACTCAAACCAATTGTCAAGTTTTGTAAAACTAGTAACATGCTCATACAGTTTTCAAAATACAGTTTTCCGGGCCCAAGTTCAGAATCATACCTGTTGACCAGCCGTTAGGGCTAACTACCCTCTCACAAAAACATAACAAAGTCCTGCAGTCATTTGACCGGGACAGGGTAGCGAAAGTGGCTATTTCATGGTTATACCGCCTAGACTGGCCTCCCAAGAAGGACAATCGACCAATTCATCCGTACAACCCCTCATGAGGTTTTGGGGATCGAAACCCAGGGTCTACCGTAAGGGACCTTTCACTCTCAAGTCAAACACGACATCAATCTCACGAGAATATGCATAACAGTCGTCATTCCCATCATCATAAAACCAAGCAGATATGCCAATCAAAAACATGCATCTTTATCACACAGTATTAATTAAATAGTACATGCAGGAAATCCATTAGTCAGAGTGTGTTGTCCCTCTACCAAGCGTCCAAAGCTTTTGCCTGTTCTCGAGTACAAATCACAATTTGCCCCGTAGCAACGATCTCTTTTAGGTAACTGGAGTTCCTAGTTTGACAACAACTGGTGTTAAAAGCGGTGTTCACGTAAATCGATGATCTTGTCTGTTAAGACCAGGTAAAATTCAGAGGTTTGGCACTAGCGTAACTGCTAGGCTTCTCTGAATTCTTAATCCAACATAACCTTGCTCCCCGAGGCAAACAGTCATGTCAGACCATGTGGTTTCTATATCTATTTTAATTTATTGTCGAGGAGGTTGATTAGATATGAACCTACAACGTGACCAGGTCAGTGCATGGGGAAACTGAGGGAGCTCTGGCTCAGTACCCAACGCCTGTATGCTCATGGACTGACCTTAGTTATCACGTTATTGGTTACCACTGATATAGCCTCAATATTTATTAAGTTCATTTGATAACAACAGTTTAAACGGCGTTCTGTCTATAACCACAACTTAAATAATTGCAGATTAAATAAGCTGGGTTGAGGGTATACCTGTTGAAGACTTCCCACGGGCAGAGTCTCGGTACTACTAGACTTGCTAAGTAAGAAGATTAAAAGAGCCTAATGAACAAGAGATTAATTTAACAAAATTTTAGCAGAAGTTTGACAGGGATCAAGAAATTACCTATGGAGCTCAAAAATGAATTTTTTAAAACTTCACCAAAACACAGCCTTCACACTACTAGAATTGAAGAGCTCGTCGCCACGATTGCGTAGGCGAAATCGGATCATCGCTCCATAACTCAAGATAAACTCAAAACAAGATTTGAAGAAGAGAGAAAGGAGGAGAGAGGAGAGAGAAGCTCTCTCTTGGGAAGCGTGTGGCTGAATTGTGAGGATCAGCTGGGGGTGTGCGGCACTATTTATAGGGGGAGAGAGTGAGTCAACTCGGTTGACTCATCCGAGTTGACCGGGTTGACTCAAGTCAACCGTCACAACTTGGACCAATGAGAAAGTGACACGTGGCGTGTGCACTCTTGGCTGCACATGCAGCCATCAGATCTTGCTGCCATGCAGCGATGGACGCTCCAGATCGTGCCACGTGGCGCGATTTGGTGATTTCCTATTTTATTTTATTTTTTCCTATATTCCTCAACTTCAAAAATTCATTAAAAATAGCTCGGGACTCGTATCGACTAGTACTAATTAACTATGAGGTCAAATTACCAATTTGCCCTTTAGACAAATTTCAAAAATTTAAAGCTCCACAAACTAAGATAAAATGCTTTAAAGAAAATTAAAATTTGGAAAATTCATAAACTAATCTCCCGGACTCGGAATAATACGAGACTTGCACCGTTGGGTTTGTGAGTAAAAGTACTACCTTTTAAAGGTCTAACTTGGATCAAAACCCTAGTCAAAGTTGGTCAAAAAAATTAAAGCTCAAGGTGGAAAAATTAGATTTTCTAACAAATAAATTCTATAAAAATTTTTAGAAAATAAGGAAAAATCTTAAAATAAATTTGGAAATTTGTGGGTCTCACATCCTCCCCTACTTAGAAAAAATCTCGTCCTCGAGATTACCAAGGGTGCTCGAACCAAAAGTGGGTACGTGGACTTCAGTTCCTGTACAACGTTTTCTTCTTTACGTTCACAATCAATCATAATCCAACTTTACTTGAGTGATAAAGCATGCATAACAACAACTCTCGAGAAAACTACCTCTATTGATCAAGTCGAAATACTGGAGACTCATTTTTTTAAAAAAAGATAAAAACAAGCTACGGTTGATATCAGTTCCCAAAGACACTTCCGTTGATCTGACGATACCGTAATGTCGAGGATTGTTGTATGTTTTCCTAGAGCAAATTAAATAACATTTCCTGAGCTCTAAGTTAACTCGCAAGTGCACGAATCGTGGAGTAATAAAGCTTACAAATACAAGGTCGATCCCACAGGGAATTGGACCAGTGTATGATTAGTAACTCAATTAAATTCAATTAACTCAACTCTAACTCACACACGCAAATGGGGGTTTTGATTGGTTTTCGAGACTGACTAAACTAAGAAATAAATAACAAACTTTAAAATAACGAACATAATGAAATTTGAATAGAACAGTAATAAAGAAACACTAGGGGTCAGAATCCACCACTAGCCTACCATTCACTTTACTATGGATATTAACAATCAAAGTATAAACATGTCAACAAAGTTTGTCTACTAAAAGGTTTGACTAGTTACTTTTAGCAATTACTCCCCTTACTGTGCATAAACTAAGAGCTTCTTGGGCCTTCCTTAGCCAGTTAACTTGCATGTTCCCTAGTCAAGCTAAGGTAGCTGTTACCCATGCAAGAGTCATTACGATTTGTGAGAGTGACAAACACATAGCGCATAGCTCCAAATTAATGTACCCTATGTCCTCTATGATCTCTTTTCTCATGAATATTATCTTAGGATACCCACTTGTTGCCTACTGAAACTATCATCCTTTCGATCTTGTTTAGTTTCACAACATAAATCTAGATGCATGCAACCTAAGGTGATCAGTCAAAGATGCAAGCAAATAGNTGCGAAACAAATAGATTCAATTTAAACAGAGATCCAAGATTTGTCAACATGTAAATAATCAAAATATCAATAATCCATAGTGAAAGTAAATAGCATCGCTAGGGCTTCATCCTAGCCCTAGCCCAATATTCAGTTACACATAATTAAATCCATAAATAAACAAAGCATAATTAAAACAATTAAAATAAAAGGAGGGGAAGAGAGATCAAGCCAAGGATGACGAGGTGGAGGCGGCTCCACCCTTGGACGGTGTGGCTGCAAGGTGGTGTGATGGCTGCTGCTGGGCTCGGGCTCCACGGCAAGGCTGCTGGGGTGCTCGGCAAAGTGGTGGCAGCAAGAAGGTGGTGCGGCTAGGTGGTGGTGGCTGCGGCTTGACTTCCTCATCCTTCTTCCGTTTAGCCTAAAAAATAAGAGTAGACAAAGATGCAAATAGGAAAGGCTGCAGCCAAAAAATCAAGAGAGAGAGANAAAACAAAAACAAACTAACAACACACAAAATATCGAGTTCTTGCACTCTGAGTTAGGGAGTTAGTATCATAAAATAGTGTAAAATGAGCACTCAACATGCAGCCAAAAAATCAAGAGAGAAAGATATGGTGGCTGCGGCAAGAGAAAAGAAAGAGATGGTGATGGTGGCTGCTAGGGTGTGCGGCAAGAAAAGAGAGAAAGAGATGGGGCTAGCTAGGGTTTCTGAAAACTAAAGGGGAGAGAGGACTAGGAGTGTGCGGCAAGGAAGAGATAGGCTAGCTAGGGTTTCTGAAAACTAAAGAGGAGAGAACCCCTTTTCTGAATTTTAAAGATGTATTTATAGAGGAGAGTGGGGCTGCTGATTCTATTCCTCTCCAATGTGGGATTTCTGAAATTTAACCTAATGCATCAGGGCCACACTCACTTAAGGCCATATGCATAACCCATCAGCTCCTTTGCACCATTCACTAAGCCCAAAGCCTTCAGCCCATGTGCCAATTACATGGCCCATTACTTAAGTCCATGCGCCAGCCCCTAGGGTTCCACTTAAGCCCATGCCCCACCCCCTTAGGGTTTCACGCCTGGCCCAAGTCCATCACCTTGGCTAAAATTCATCTTATCCATTTGTGCTTTGGCCCAATGTCTTCCAAAAGCTTCTAGAACCTTTGACTTGTTGACTTTGACTTTTGACCACTTCTCCTTGTCCACCTAGGAATCCTTATTGACTTAGGATTTCTATCTCACTTGGAATTTCACAATTACCATTTTGCCCCTCATGACTCCTATCTTCATTAGGACTCCATTTCCTACTCGGATAGGGTTTCTAGTTGAAACAGGATTTCCTGCTCCAACTAGGATTTCTCATTTCTGGCTTCGGATTGTCAGGATTCCTTCTTATTCAAGCTTGATCTTTCCTAGTGAGACTAGGAATCCTAGTTTGACTGAGATTCGGCATTTCCTGGTGTGACAAGGATTTCTCCACTTTTCCTAGTTTGACTAGGAAATGTCTAAAAATGGCTCTTTCGGCTCCTTTTCTCTTCTTTGCTCATTTTATCCTATAAGAACAAAAACAAACTAACAAAACACAAAATACCGAGTTCTTGCACTCTAGGTTAGGGAGTTAGTATCATAAAATAGTGTAAAATGAGCACTTAACACACCCTCAAACTTAGATTTTGCTAGTCCTCGAGCAAAAAGAACAAAGAAAAGACTCAAGACAGACTCAAAACATCCCAACACATGACTTCATAAGTACAGCCATAAATAGCATAGTCAAGCAAGATACATATAGAATTTATTCTTCAACCTCTAATAACGCTTCAATTAACATACCTTACTCCTCCATGAAATATATAGACCATCCTTGACACAAACTCAAGTGTTAAACAAACAAGGCTAAATCAGCATATACAAAATAGCATCAACGCCAATTTTCACTAATGCATACTCTTAATAATAAAACATTCAGAGATTGGGTCAACACGTGCACTCAAGTATATGTGAGAGATGATATGATAAACAAATGCAAAAAGCTCACATATTAATCATGAAAGAAAGGCACATTGAAACAAAAACACTGATCTCAAGAGAAGGAATTAAAATGCTTGGAATAGAATCAATAACCATAAGCTTCCCTTTTATCTAGACTCTACAAAAGTGAACTACAATTCTCCCAAGATCAATTAGGGCTTTTATAAGGGTTGTAATGAAGGCTTAGGTTAGGATAAGGTATTGAAATGAAAGGGATAACAAGGGGCTACAGACTATGGACTTGCATAAAGAAAGCAATAGAGGTATTCCTTGCATAATTTGCAGTCCTAGCTTTGAATTCAAACACTTTTCTTCTTCAATCTTTGGAAATCGTCCCTTCCATTTTATTTTTTTTTGTTTTTTTCAAGGGAACGACAAACAATCTTAAGCACAATTCCTTCTCGTTTTACATCAAGCTACGCATATACATTTCTTTTCAATCTCACATTTTCACCAACTCAATGCAAATCCATAAGTAAGGTAAACAGGTAGAGGGGTGGAACTGCCCCAAACTTAGGGTTTGATATAGGGGTAAACAAAGAAAAGGTCATTAGGCTCAAAATGTTTGACTAGGGTTATAACATAAGGTAGGCTTTATGCTATGGGTTAAAAACAAACAAGGCCTAATATCATCTCCTAAGATTCATATAGTTATATCCATGCTTTGTATAGAATAAGAGAGAAGTTCTAGCTCTTTAATTCACAATTATATTCCAAGTACTTAATCAAAAGAAAGAATAATGAGATCACAACGACTTTATATGACAAGAAAGTATTAGAGTAATGTTATCACTCAAGAATTAAAGCACAGGGCTCAAAAGCTCACTTAGGTCATACAAGTCTACTCTATTAAGTATATGCATCTCTTAGTCATGCAAGTTATCACTTAAGTTCATGAAAACAAGGCCCACTTCATAGAGTTGTAAAGCATGTTATGAAGCAATACTAGAAAAAGAAGAATACATGCTATATATACAGGCTAGACAAGCTCATAACCACCATACATAATGAAATCAATTAGTTGGGGACTCAAGACTTAAAACAAACAAAAGACTCAAAAACTCTTTCTTTTTTTTTTTTTTATATACCAAAAATGCATTGCATTCCCGACCCCAAACTTAAAAGAAACATTGTCCTCAATGTTTAAATGAAAGTCAAATGTAATGCACAATATAATGAACAGAGGAAGGGGAAAACAACAAATAAAACTACTTAATTGAGCAAAGAGAGGGTGAAAACGTACCTTGTCTTGTGTGAAAATGGCTCGCCCAAGCACATGTACCAAATCACCTTCTCGTCGTCATCCATCCCTTGGGTTGCCTCCCAAGAAGTGCTAAGTTTCACGTCTTCAGCCAGACCTAGTGTTGTACTAGAAATCAATTTTTTCTTGGTTAAGCTCAAAATCAGGTTCAAGGAAAGGCTTCACACGATGACCATTGACCTTAAATATGTTCCCATTCTTCGGGTTCTTAAGTTCAACTGTACCATAGGGATAATTGAACCTGCAAGTGAGATTGAAAAGTTTAGAAAACAATTGAAAAATACTGGTCCATCACAAAAGTGAATCCGAGAAACGATTGTGTGTTCGTTTTAAATTTAAATACTCGCAGTGCACGAATCTATATATAATATAGATGGCAAGCAAGGTCGATCCCACGAGGACTATTGTTGATCTTTAAATGATAATCCGAATGCTAAAAAGAAACAAGAAAACAAGAAACAAGTGGCTGCCCAAGTTGTCACGCCTAGGGCAGCTGCTCACTTGAAATGAAACACACGCACACACACACGAATGGGAGGGAGTTTGTATGATTTGAAAACAGCAAATTAAACCTAAACAAAAACTAAGATGTGCAACTAGCAAAGAGTATGAAAACAGCAAGTTATCTTGTGAAAATAGATGGATGATGATACTAGGACTCTAGAACTCTACCACTAGACCTCATATTCAATGTCATGGTGCAATTTCTGAAACCTTTAATTCCTATTGATGAATGCATTCGCATATTCACCTATGGCATAGCATGAAATGCATAATTCCCCAAATGTATAAACTAGTGCATGGCGTCTACCCTAGTTCTTGTACTCTATATGTGACCTATGCATGGCATCTACATAGGAACGCACAAACAGAATTCATTAAGCTTATATGAGAAAATAAATGCAATTAAACCCCTAGTGCATGGCGTCTACCCTAGGTGATTTAAAATTGATTTCACACAATCAGATTTTAGTCAATTACTAAGCCCTAGATTGTTTATCACTTGTATTAGGGGCTGATTGGTTGTCCTCACCCTAAATTGATTAAATTCTAGATGCAATAACCCTAGGTGATCAATCAAGGATTAAAAACACATAGAGAACAATGATAAAAGTGAAATCAAAATCATCAAATCCATGGAATTAAACAAACAGCAACTACATCACCAATCCATTGAATATTCGGCCTAGGGCTGAATCCTAGGCCCTAGAAAACGTGATTAGTTCATGCTAGAAAACAAGAACAGCCACGTAATCATGTTTTTCATCTAACAAATACAAGAAAAGAAGAAGAAGAAGAGAAAACACCCCAAGGAGAGCTCACGCCTCCAGCAGCCTCTCTCTCTCTATTTTCTGATTTTTTTCCAAGTGTCTGAACTCCTAAATAGAAAGAAAGAGATGTATATATAAGGGTGTGCAGCAGCTAGGGTTTTGGGAAGGAAGGATGTGCGGCCAGCTAGGGTTTGGAGAAAATGCGGCTGCCTGCTAGGGCTTGGCTTCTTGGGCTTAAGTGACTTGCGCAAGGCCCTAGGGTTTCTCTCTCTCTTTTGCGCATGGTGTAGCTGATTTCCTCCCCTAATGGGCCTCCAATAAATCAGGAATTAAAATGAAATAAATCAGGT
>QANW01011538.1:397467-451697 GCA_003254865.1 Dryas drummondii | reverse complement strand
TTTTGCTTAGAGAATACAATTTTAAGCAACTCAAGTGAACCAAAACTAAGGAACAACTAGAGTTCAAAAAGTTTGTATTTAAGACAATTAAACATAAAGCTAAAATGTAGAAAGAGGATCTAACAACCCATAATATATGACATTATGGGTGAAGAGAGGATCTCTATCTCATTTTAATATCAAAATCTAGGCTTGTAAGATCTTAAACAAGGGGAAAATTAACATAAAGACCTCATTTAATAATGTTCATGGTGATGGTTCCCCCTTACCTTGGTAAGGGGATTTAGTGACCACCCATGATCTTATATCTTTAAATAAAAATAAAAAAAGAGGTAAATGAGCATGAAATTTAAAGAACAATAAAATAAATAACACTACTAACAATAAAATAATAACTACATAAAATAAAAGACATAAAGTAAATAGAAGACTAGAAGAAGAAAGAATAGAGACATAATACTAAAGTTAACAATAACATAAAGAACTTACATAAAATAAAAGGCATAAAATAAATAAAGGAAAAGAGAAGAGAGTATAGTGACATAATATTAAACTTTCATTAAATAAAATGCAAGAGAAATTACATCCTATTCTCTCTCAAATATCATAGCCAAATGGCTTGAGAGATAAATCCTAGGAGAAATACTAGAAAAGGCAGACATTAAAATTCTAGACTAAAAGATCTGGTAAGGGGGCTGAATGCTTCCTTATATAGGCAAATACTAGGGCTAGCAATGAAGAGAGGATCAGCACAAAAGGCTGGTACAAGGCTGGAAATTTCTAGAATTTCTACCACATGTCACAAGCTGATTGGCTGAGAGAAAAGATATTTGTGAAAGGAGAGAGGCAGAAAGAAAAAGGCTGGAGACAGCTATGGGGGTACCACGTGGCGCGCTCGCATTGGCTGGTTGGATGATTAATATTGCCGGCGTGAGTGGGAAATGGAAGGGCGGCTGGCTTGGCTTGCTGAGTGGCTGCGTGGGAGATCGTGAGAGAGAGAGAGAGGAGAGGAGGTTGGCTCGGCTGCACGGCTTGGCTGCTGGCTGACATGGGGAGGCGTGCATCAGCAAACCAAAAGAGCTTGCTGCTGGGGGCGGAAGATTAAATGTGAGGCGTGATATTGATTTCAGCTGTGGCACGTGTCACCATGTGAGTGGCTGGAAACAATATTAATCAAACTAATTCTGGTTTGGGCGAGTGACTGTTCGGCTCCCTTCAAGATGCGGGCTGGGCTTCTGTTGGGCTTAGTGACGGTTCGGCTCCTTCTGGGCTGGGCCGGGCTTCTCCTCTTTTCCTTTTGGGCCTTTTTCTTATTTTATTTTTTTGGGCTTCCCATTTCACATCCTACAAATAAAAATACACTACTTAAAAATAAAATAAAATAAAAACTAAAATAAAACATTAAAACATAAAAAACTAATAAACCCACTAATTGACTAGATAATAAAAAAAAGAATTAAAATACTAAAAATTGCTAAAAGAAATAGACAAAAATGTAAGATTTTAAGGATAAAAATTATATATAAAATGAGCTCAACACCTGACCGAACCCCAAAGACACATTTGGCGGGGTTCAGTCGCATCTGATACTCTTTCAAGACTCCGAACATATCTGAGAGGTCCTTGACGTGGTCATCCACCTTGATGCTTTTGACCAGCATGTCGTCCACATAGACCTCTACGGATTTGCCTATGGAAGATCTGAACATGTGGTTGACCAGCCTTTGGTAGGTGGCTCCAGCGTTCTTGAGGCCGAAGGGCATGACTTTGTAGCAGTACATGCCGCGATCGGTTATGAAAGATGTGTTTTCCTGATCGGGATTGTGCATGAGGATCTGGTTGTACCCAGAATAGGCATCCATGAAGCTGATGAGCTTGTGTCCCGTCGTCGCATCGACAAGCTGATCTATCCTGGGTAGTGGAAAACTGTCCTTGGGGCATGCCTTGTTCAGATCGGTGAAGTCTACACATCCTCCATCTCCCATTGTTTTTCTTCACCATGACCACGTTGGCAAGCCACTTGGGATAGTTGACCTCTCAGATGAACCCGTTGTTCTGCAACTTGGTCACCTCTTCAGCCATGGCTGCATATCGGACCGGATCGTACGACCTCCTCTTCTGACGGACTGGCTTGCATCCCGGGTCGATGTTCAGCCTGTGGGTGATCACGTCAGACGATATGCCTGGCCTGTCATCGTAAGACCAGGCGAACACTTCCGCATTGGCGCGGAGGAAGTTGAGTATGGCTGATCGTTGTTCAGGGCCGAGCTGGGAACCTATTCGGACGAGCCGATCGGGTGTGTCCTCCGAGATCGGCACTTCCTCCCAGGCCTCGGCCGGGAGGGGGCGAGAATCTGAGTTTGGCTCGACCGTGAAATCGAACGTCTCCGCTCTCGGCCACCTGCCCGAGTCAGCTATAGAGTCGAGTTCCTGGGAGTTCGGCAGTTGACCCTTCTGCTTGATAGAGGTGGCGTAGCAAGATCGAGCTAAACATTGATCTCCCTGGATGACGATGCAGTCATCGCCCACCGGACACTTGATGAGGAGATTGGCGTAGTGGACGATGCAGTCGAGGTCGACCAAGGCTGGTCTGCCCAGGATGATGTTGTAAGCTGATGGCCGCTTGACGACGATGAAGTACGTCATGCAAGTTTTCTTAACTGGCGCCTTCCCGAGCGAAAGGGGAAGGTAGATGTGTCTGAGGGGTTGAACCACTTCTCCCCCGAACCCGACCAAGGCTGGTGTATCAACTTCTAACTTATTCTCGCCGATGACAGCTGCTCGAACGCAGAATGGTAGAGGATGTTGACTGAGCTCCCCCCGTCGACGAAGGAACGCGCGATGTTCCAGCCACCTCAGCCACTATGACGATCGGATCATAGTGGGGGAAAATGATCCCATTTGCCTCGTTTGACTCAAAGTTGACCGGTGCCCAGTCTTTCCGTTGTCTTTTGGAAGTGCTGGGCTGACCCGCTTGGATCGACAGGGACTTGTGAGCTTGAGCCGCCTATCTGACGTACTCCTTCTGGGATCGGTTCGAACTTCCCACAAAGGTTGGGCCCCCGCCAATTGATCCGATGGCGGCATCCCGGACATCGATGGTGTTGGTGGACTTCTTCAGCGCGGCCTTGGGTACCCTAGGCCCGCCGGCCAGGAATTGATTGATCTTACCCGCCCGGGCAAGAGTCTCAATTCCGTCGCGAAGGGCGTATCAATCACCCGTGACGTGGCCGTGGTTGGAATGGTACTTGCAGAAGACGCCCTCCTTGATCTTATCTGGGGGTGGTCCCTTGATCTCCCTTACAGCTGGGAGTTGGTCTTTGATCTTGGAGGAGATCGTCTCCAGACCGGCGTTGAGGTGAGTGTACTCCGTGTACTGAACGAACTTGGGCCCCTTGCAAGAAGTTGGCGCGGTTCCTCAATTCTGGATTTCTTGGTTTGGGCCTGAGGCTTGGGGCTCGTGACCTCTCCGTCCTTCTGTTTGGCCGAAGTTGGCTTGGAATTCAGGGCCTCCACTTGAGCGTCCCACTCTTTAGCCCGCGCCCATTTGGTGGCTTCAGCAGAAAGCTCGTCGTAGGTGGATGGAGGGTTCCTCATCAGATGGGAGCGAAGTCCCCCGGCGAGCAGACCTTGCATAAGAGCATTCTTAGCCGATCTGTCGTCGCAATCGTCACACTTCGTATACTCACTGTTGAAGCGGATCAGATAGGTCTTAAGGCTCTCCCCTTCCTGCTGTTTGATGAGCGACATATCGTTCAAGTTGTAGAGTCGTTCGGATACAACCCGATATCTCGTCAGGAAGGCTCTCCGGAGATCGAAGAAAGAGTCAATGGAGTTCGGCTGGAGAGTTCGAAACCATCCCTGAGCCGATCCCTTCAAGGTTGAAGGGAAGATTTTGCACTTCGTGGCCTCAGATGTCTGGCGGGCCTCCATGGCATATCTGAAGCTGTCAAGATGATCGTAGGGATCTTTAGTCCCGTCGTACTGATCCATCTTGGGAGGTTTTGTATCCCGGGAGACCTCAACATCCATGATCCTGCTGGTGTATGGGAGGGGGAGCTCTTCCCCGTGATCGGTTCTACCGGTGTACTCCCTGGAGACCTCGACTTAGCCGAGCCGATCGTGGACGCTCCGAATTTGGCTTTGGACCAAAGTCCGGACAAGATTTTCCACATTGGGTGGGGTCGGCTCGGCCGCAGTTTCCCCTGAGCACTCGGTCCGGTTACCGAGTCTCTCATTTACTGGCTGACGAGTGATCCTCTCGCCCACCGGACGTCGATCAGACATGATCATGGTGGATCCTAGTCGGTCACTCGCGGATCGCCTTCCCGAATGAGCTCCTGATGGGGGAGGATCTTGGCTGGTGGTAGGGCCGAGCCTGTCCCTGATTGATACCCTGGGTTCGGCTGAACCGGTTGGACTGATGACCCCTAATCTGGATCGGGCTGGAGGCCGTTGACTTGTGTCCAGGTCGGCATGGTTTCCCCTCAGACCTTCGAGAGAGTGTTTTCTGAAGGCCGCCTGCTTTTGCTGAAGGAGTCGTTGGGCGTTTAGGAACTCGGCCTGTTCAGCCGGGGGCATGTCCTCAAAGCCCGGGAAGGTATAATCCACATCCTGCCGAGCGGGCTGGCCGTTCGGTTCAGCCGGAGTACTCTACCGAGAAGGAGACGGCGAAAGGACCTCCTGCTCGGTTCGGGTTCGACGCGATCGGAAACCCGATCTGCCGCTGTTCTCAAGCTGAGCGCGATGACGCGCAAGTTCTTCGGCCAGCTCGGCTTGTTTTGCGAGCAGCTCATTATTCTGTTTGAGAAGTGCATTCTCAGCGGCCAGATGTCGTTGGTTCTCCCTAAGGAGTTTGTGAGCAGCCCTGATTTTTGAGGGGCCTCTGGATTTTGCTGTTCTGGGGAGTTGTGCTACCCTTGTCTTCTCAGGTGTCTCAGGCTGATGTTGTTCATCATTCTGGGACGCTCCTGAAGAAGAACTGCTGTCGCGAAAGATGGTAGTCATGATGACTTGTTTGGAGGAAGAACTTAGCACTTGTGGTGACAAACACAATGGCTGAAGATGATCTTCCCATAGACGGCGCCAATCTGTTCATGCAAATTTCCGTAAGACAAATGCAACAACTTAGAGATAGTGACCTGGCTGATCCGAAGTCTTGCTGGATGATGATGTGAGATCTTCCTGTAAGAGAAACAAGATCAAAGGAGATGGACCGGTGTGGTACCAGCCAAACACGCTCCGATGATGAAGTCAGTGATGGTGTATTTGATGGTAGGTGAGGAAGAACAAAGGATGAACTTGGGAGAATAAGAAGAACAAGGCAAATGTTTTGGGCGTATTCCCAGCAAGTTGGATATGCTCTTGGGTGAGTGAAGGCTTTTTTGTAAGTGTTTGTCTGGTGAGAGATTGATAGATAGATCGATCCCCATTTTACACATATAAGTTGGTATATATAGGCAAAGGAGTTTGTGATGTGTAAGTTACCTGCATGTGGTTGGCTGGGAAAGATCCACGCATTCGATCATGAACAGTGGCATGTACAACTACCCACCTCCTTTGCATTCAATGCTGTATTGAATGCAAGTATGGAAGATTCAAGTGAACTGCCTCAGTAGTCATGAATGTAGGCTGGGTTGTCTCTTTTGTCAGAAGACCTTTGTCAGGTGCATTTAAGTGTGGCGGTTCATCTCAACGTGATCTTCCTTGGAATGGCGGCGGAGAGCCGAACCGACCCGAACACATGTTCTTATGTGTATACATGAAGCCCATGTGTGATCGGATCGGACATGGAATTCCTGACCGAACCGACCCAATAGATAAGGGTCCCTCCGAGTCATAACTGGCTGACGCTAGAACTTGAAAAGAAGTTCCTTCCGTGCCGATCCGAGACGACCGTGGAAAGACGAACACTCAATCTTTTGGAAGATCATAGGTTCGGGTCGGACCGGGCACGAAGGACTCGGCGTGGAGATCCGATCCGAGCTGACATAGGAAGTGCCGATCTGTGATGATGTGGAAGTCAAAGTTTGACCACCGAAAAAGTCAAACACTGAAGACGGGTCTGACCAGCCACGTGTCCAGCCATGGTTGGCTGTTGGATCGGTGTGGGTTTATCCACAAACAATATATATATATTGAACACATTTAGCTCAATTGCAGCTCTCATAGCCATTCGAATGGTGATGGAATTTGCCAAACCCCAAGCTAAGATATAATTTTCAAAACTTGTTTGGGTTTCCATGTTTTTGGGTGTTATAGACTTTGGTTCTTTGATGGCTCTGCTTAGCTTGGCTCTTGGGCACCCACTTATATATCATGGCTTGCATATATACATGATATATATAAAAGTTAATACAAAGTCTTGACACAAAAAAGGAAAATACAAGTTTCAAAAATCAAAATAAAAAGTGACCGGACTCTATGATGTATGTTACTCATTCTTGATTTAATTAGATGAATTTTTAACCATCACGAGAAAAATATATTTTTAAATTTATACCAAACACATTCCTAATAATTTTTATCCTTAATTTTCCGTGACCACTGAGTGAATGTACAACAAATGTTTAGAATCTAGATAACAACTATATAGTGTACAATTTTGTTTTGGTCCGAACTCATGCATATACTCTAGATAGCAACTATAGCAACTAATGCCTATAATAGCAACTATTAATATTGATGGTGCGTAGAATGCATTATAGGTTAATTAGGAGGTAAGGAATCAGAATTAGGAAATGTAATACATCTCTGCAGCCTGCAGGACATAATTGAATATCCGCACTAAAACTGGACTGACAGGACCGCCCCCGGATTCCACCCTGAAACCCGGAGAGGTCCTGCGGGAATCCAAATTCAAGGAAAGTCCTACCGAAAATTCGGCAGAACCTCCCCTGAAAATGGACTAACCCAAAAATTTAAACCTGTTAAAAAGCACTCCTATACAGCAACCACCTCTACCACAACCAAATAGGGTCTCAGACCCAACAATCTCACAGAAATCCAACTTAAAATTTACAGGGTGGTTATCAGAGCTGCTATTCTATTACCAGGAATTTTACAAAAATTAAATGGCGCCTACAGGGTCCGACTGAGGAGATGCTTGCAACTGCCTCGACGTTTTTGTCTCGACCTCCACCAAATCTACTACCTGGGGGACAATTTATGACGAAACAAGAAAATGGTGAGATAGGCTCAGTGAGTGGACAGTTAAATGGATATGAAAATCAAAGATTAAATATCTTTTTAGAAAAACCCTTTTGCACACGTTTAACTCTAAACCTTAGAATGTCCTTTGAAATCCCCCAGTTTTTAAAACCATTTTTCAGTAAAATAATAAAATCCAGAGCTGAAAATCAAACTTCGAAAATCCAAGTTCTCAAACTGAAATCGATATTGAAAATCAATAAACTGTTCAACTGAAACCGTCTTACTTAAAACCTTTGTTGTCATAAACTCATAACTTAAAGTACTTAACAACTGAAAACACACACCAGTCAGTTACCCATAAAATCTGTCATACATGCGCAGAGCCGAGGATCTGTCATACGCATGCAGAGCCATAAATAATCTGTCATACATGCGCAGAGCCGAGAATCTGTCATACGCATGCAGAGCCACAAATTCTGTCTTACGTGCGCAGAGCCGAGAATCTGTCGTACGCACGCAGAGCCGGATATTCTGTCGTACGTGCACGCAGAGCGGCCCCCAAAGGGCGAAGCATCCCGACACACGGCCCAAAGCCTATGTGTGTGCCGTGATGGGTCCCAAAGACCTATTAAATCTGGTAACCTAGAGGGTACTGCAAAGGTGGTTTGAAAACCGGTAACTCATAAACACATAATTCAAATCTCAATCCTTTCCTTTTTCTTTCAAAACTTTTCTTAACAAAACCAAACTCATCGAATATACATTTGTTCAACTCAAAATATCTAAATTCATAAATCCATGAAACTTTGAAATGCAAAAACCATAAATATCAATTTAAACTTAGGAAAAAGGAATTTAAAAACCCAATTTTAACCCAAAAATCCTTTAGCTTAATTTCAAACTCAATATAGCTAAGTAATAGAATTTAATCATCAACATGTAAAAACATTTCAAAAAAATTTAAAAGTTAGTCCACTCACAGTGATAGCCCTAGCTTCGATCCTCCGCCGGATCGTCACGAACCACGGTCGTCTCGCCTATAAAATGCACAACAAAACTGTAAAATTAGTCTCCAATTATGGTCCGAAACACTTTTCGATTTCCCTAATCACTTTCAACCTACCCAAGACCAACAACCAACTCAACAACAGCTCTAAATGATCCTACACTTCAAGAGATGACAGCGGGTGTTTGAGACCACTGCGATTGCCGCCCAAAATGGCGGCTCCAAAACTAGATTTCACAAATTTCTCCCAATTTCCTCCAATTTTCAATCCTACAGAGACAATGGATTTCCTGGAGACAAAATTTATCCAAAACAACATCACCAGAGCCCCCAAATTCGAAAACCCAAGATAACCCGAAATGGCTATAAACTCCAAAATTTGAATTCGCGAAAATACTCAAAATTTATCAACTAAACCCAGGGGGAATGAAAGCCCATACCTAAAGGAGTAAAACCCCTCAAGAATCACGGCCAACAGTGGCTGAAAACGAGTGGGATCGACGAAATGGCCGGCGGTGGCTGCTGGCTTCTCCGGTGGTTTCTGCGTGTGGAAACAAATTGGCCTGCTCAAGGAGGCTTCGGGGGTGGATGGCCAGCCCAAGGGGATCACACTGGTGGCCTCGCGTTGCCGGGAAAGTGGCCGGACCACTGCTCCCAATGGTGAGGTCGCGTGCAGGGGAGAAGAAGAGAGAGAGAGAGAGAGAGATGCGAAGGAGAGAGAGAGAGAGAGCACGGGGAGAAAGAAGACTGGGTCAGTGGGGTTAGCTAGTCGCCGGCCTCTGGTCACCGTGAAGATGGCCGGAGCTGGTCGCGCCGGTGAGAGCAGAGAGGGGGAGGTGAGTGAGCTCGGGGAGAGAGGGAGAAGTGAGAGTGCGGGAGAGAGAAGGAGAGAATAAAAAGGGAGAGAGAGAAGATTCTAGAGAGAGAGAGAAAGTTCTAAAAATCTGATTTTTAAACCCAATTGTCCATTTTACGAAATTGCCCCTCACTTTAAACGCCTATATCTTTCAATCCGTAACTCGGATTGGCGCGTGCCGCGTGTCTATGAAATCGTGGGATCGAAACCTATCTAACTGACCCAAAGTCAAAATCGAAATCTCATTTATTTTAAAAGTCAACTTTTGGTCAAGCTTAAATTAAAACAAAAATAAATAAATCAAAACTCTTTTTTATTTTCCAAATAAATCTCAAAATCTTTAAAATACAATCCAACATCTTTTATAAAAATCTCTTTAAAAAGAACATAGTTAAATAAAAATTTAAATTTATAGTGAAAATTTGGGTCGGGTCGTTACATGGACCTAACAAGTTAGATGTATAAGTATGTGTGTTGATTTTTCTTGGCCCCTCTTAACCATATTCTCAGTGTCGGCCCTGAATGGGGGCACCGAGTGCGACCACCTAGGGCCCACCTTCAAGGGGGGCCCATAAATTTATATATTATGTATATATTAATATATATATATATTAAAAAAATAGCTATTGAGTCTATTTATAATATCTTCGCTACAACTAGGTCCTTCTACTTATTGTGTCAGAGCTGTAATTATCTAGTTTCTATTTTTGGGCTTAGGCCCCCCTTTGTACCAAAAAAAAAAAATTAGGTCATTATAAGATATAAAGTTTGGCTTCTGCAACCTATTTTTCCTTGATTATTAGTTGAAAGCCACCTTTTTATTTCTTTTTATTTCCTTAATTTGTGTTTGGCCAACTTGCTTCATTTTTTCTTTGGCTTCTCACGCGAATTACAAGAGAAGCAAGCCAACATCCTCATCTGTATGGCAGTGGGTCCTTTTTGCCCTTGGGTTTACACTTTTTTTTTTTTTTCTTTTATCAAATGTGCATGCCTTCTTTCTGGAAAGTTGGATTCAAAGAGTATGTTTGTTTTGAATTGGCAAAAACGGATCTCTGCCTCTCCATATAGTCTTGTAGAAAACTAGATTTTTTTTTTTTTGTGTGTTCTCCACAGACTCTTTCAATTTGAAAGAAATTAGAGAGGTCTCATTGAGGCAAGAAGGTAATTAATGCTTGAGTGTGTGCTTTTCCCTTTTAATTTTTCTCTTATATTCCTATAAATTATTATGTTTTCAATTATTTTCTTGACATTCAACAAAAAATTTCCTAATTGATTTCTTGTCAATTGTGAATTGTTTTGCAAAATTTTATAAGGGGCCCAATTTAAATTTCGCTCATGGGCCTTCCAAAAGTTAGGGCCGACCCTGCATATTCTTACAGTCTTACCAATTACCAAACAACCAAATCATATGTATTTTTACTATTAGAATCTAAAGGAAACATCAATTAATTATGCTAACTCAAAATGGAAAAAATCAATTGAATTGCATCTTTGAGTTACTAATTAAAAGTTAATTGACATGTTTATTGGAGTACACTAGCAAGCCTACCCGTGTTAAAATGGAACAATGGGAGGTGTTTTTAATAATCAAATTAAATATACTAGCAAGCCAAATTGGTCGTAAAATCACTATCCATGCCAGGTGCATTAAAAGTTGAATGATTAAAGGCTTTTGCACTCAAATTAATCGACACACTAAGTTAAAGTTTTTATTCACTATTACGAATGGAAAAATTCACGTAGACTATATAGAGTCAAGATTGGTACCACTTGCAGGTATAAAAATTCCCGTAGGGATGGAAAAGTTTTCCTGTATAGCAGTGATTGGTACCTGTTGCAGGTAGACTATAGTGTCAAGATTGCTGGGTTGGCTTGCTAGCTGCTAGCCTCCGGAGGTGCATGAGGAATTAATGAGAGAGAGAGAGAGAGAGTGTTTGAACTTTGAATAGCTTAGGTAATTAGTTCAAATGGGTGGGTGGCAAGTGAAGAAAATAATGAATCTAACATAATGACAGTGTTTGCAGCTGGCACAACCCTCTCACCAAAAAAAAAAAAAAACTGTGCAGCACACTTTGAGTGCAAAAGCCTTGAATCATTCAACTTATAATGCACCTGGATAGTGATGTTACAATCAATTTGTAGGTAGACAGGTAGAGTCAAGTTTGGAGGCCTTAATCATTCTTCAATTTGTAGGCCGGTAAACAGGAAGAGAATGCAGTTTCATGGAAATTAGCTAGCTAGCTAGAGAAGATAGAGCTATGTACGAGTACGACATCAATGAGTGCCAACTATCTATTAATTAATTCTCTTATAAAGTGGGACTTCTTACTTTGTGCGATTATTATGTAGAAAAAAGTTCCAACAGTTGCTCTACCTAGAGCTTTTTAGGGACAGCAACTATATGATTCATTATTTTTACGCTCACTCATATGTAACCACTTCATGCAATTACAAAGTGCTATAAATTAAGAGTTATGATTAATAAGATCCTGATTAATACACTTTTAATATACTAATTACCTTGCATAGGAAAAATTTTGAACTTTAACGACACCAATCATGCCGATAGATTAGAGCTTTATGTGATCGATTTACACCATCGATGGGCACGTATTGTGAGACCCTGTATTTTTTAAAGATTTATTTTAAATATTTTGAGAATTTCTTTTAAGGATTTTGAGAATTTATTTGGCAATTAAAAAGGTTTTAATTTAATTTTAATTTTTGTTTTAAATTGGGCTTGACTTACAGTTGACTTTTAAAATTAGTGGGCTTTCGTCTTTGACTTTGGGCACGTTTGATAGGTCTCGAGTTCACGAGTTCGTAGACACGAAACACGCGTCAATCGGAGTTACGGTTTGAGAGTTACGGGCATTTGAAGTAGAAGACAATTTTGTAATTTTTGCACAAAATCACAGACAAACTAGCAGCCACTGAGTACTATTTAAAATTAAATGCTCTATTGTACACATAGCTGCTTCCTATATTTCTTTTTCTAGTTTGCAAGTTTCAGAGGATATAGGCATGAGAGAGGTTTGTTTTCTTAAAAAATGAAGAACCAACCTAATTTAAATGCAATATGGTCATTTAAACTGTATATATCCTCATTTAAAAAATGGCATGACAATCCTTCATAAATCCTTTCTTGCACTGTCTTGTCATTTGGGCATGGCCTTAGAGATGTGGATAGGACGGAGTGGACACTAAGAAACCTTAATATTCTCTCCAAACTCTCAACTGCATTTGGGTTTGTGGTTGCAATTTTGGAAACAATTTCTTCTGAACTGAGTTGAGCTCCAGGCCCTGACTTGGAAATGATATTGAACACATTTAGCTCCATTGCAGCTTTTAGAACCATTTGAATGGTGATGGAATTTGCCACACGAGAAGATGAGATATAATTTTCTAAACTAATTCCCTGGTTTTCCATGTTTTTGGGTTGTTCTAGTTCTTGCTATAGCTAGCTTTTGTTCTTTGATTGATGTCCTTAGCTTGGCTCTCAGCATCATATATATATATATATATATATACATAAATGATCACTCGGTTACCCTAGAGCGGGGAATTTTCCGCTCACCTAACTACCCAACAACAAATTTTAATGATCAAAACCGTCCATATTTTAAGCAGCAACGAAACTGTTTAGCCAATGTATTACTGTCAACATCATTTTAACCTTATCTGACGAACTGTATTTGTTTGCAAAGTTTGGAGGACCAAACAATTATCGATTTGGTTGATTTTTTACAAGGATAACCTTTAAGGATGGACCTAAAAAATGGATCGTGCTGATCATTGAATTCCCCGCTCTATGATAAGTGAGTGATCATTACTGTATATATATATATATATAAATATATACAGCCCCCTTCCAATAAGGGATCCCTCATTTAGTGTTAAATGAGGGATCCCCCTATGGGGCACACATTGGATCTAACCTAAACTTAACCTTACTCCATCTACCCTCACCACTTAGGCTAACTCCGAGGGCTAAAATTAAATTGGGTTTTAAGTTTATAGGTAGGGTGCTAATTAATCATGAAAAATGTGTTGGCAAATTCTCGCACACAATTTCCTACTATTTTTCAAACTTCATTTATTAATCTTACGGTCAATTAGTGAAATTAATTAAGTTCAATGCTTTTGATAATCAGCTTTTTCTTTTCCATGTGTTAGGTTGTTCCACGTATCTAGGCCTAGTGTGTTTCATGACTTTAAATACTTAGGATCTGTTTGGTTCATGGAATTGATTTCCTGGAAAATCAATTCTTATGCCTTTCCAGGTGGAAGGGAATGTAAGATTCTCATTCCCCCGTTTGATAATGTTGGGAAAGTAAACCAATAATTCACTTTTCATTTGCATTCCCTTGTTTGGTTTGTGCAGGAATAGGAAATAAAATTGGTCTAATTTTCCAATTATACCCTTATTTTTTAAAATTAATTTAATAAAATATCAAGGTTAATTTAGTCCACAAAATAAGTAATAAATGCTTTCTCAAGAGAAGCTAGGAAATAATTTCCCTTTCATGTACTTACCAAACATGGGAATGAAATTGATTTTTCATTCTCAGGCTTCCAAAACTTGAACCATACGGGCCCTTAATATAATGTAGCTGAGTTTAATACATTATATCAAAATAATTAATTAGCTGGTAGTCTAATGATATTTTTCTTTCTAATATTAAGAGCAATCTTAAGTTTGAATCTTCGATCATTCTCCAAATTAAAATGAAAAGAATCCAAATAATATATGCCAACACAAACCGGAATTCCCTATCTTTATACAAAAAATTAGGATATATTAATTCATTAAAACATGCTTTTTTAATCAATGGCAATACGCCTAAACTTATGCTTTGATACTGATCAACCAAGAAGAAACATCATGTTGGATGGTAGGAATAACCCAAGGTGGCCCTTCCTCCAACCACATCATTCCATTAAAAAAAAAAAAGGGTCATTTACACTTTACACCCTTCAATTATAGGTCATTTTTCACTTTGGTACCCAATTTTCAAAATATTTCAATGTGAAACGTAAAGTTTATAAAAATTGTAATGTGCCCCTTCTGTTAACTTTTCTGTTAATTTTAACAGCATATAACATGTGTGGGATCATTTACAGTAATAAGAACAGTAAATACGCTATGTGAACACTTAACAGCCATGTCCACAGGTTCAAACTTCACAGTTTTTTTTTTGCTTGAACACTTAACAGTTTAATACAGCTGTATTTATCGATCAAATGCTCTGCACAGCAGTTTACAAACTGTTATATGTCAAATTAATAGTCCTTCATACATTTCTGAATTTAAAATTCTTTTCACAATTTTCTCTATTCTCCAACAAATTTCAGATTGGCCAATTCTATATCATATACTTAATTCTTGTCCAATTCATGATCAACTGTGCAAAATTCATTGACTTTTTCGGTTTTTCTTTTGTTTTATTCTGAATCGAATGTTCCATTATATTTAGAGCAATCATAATTTTTCCTAATTGCAACATTTCTTCAGCCAAATATTCATTTGGGTTTGTGGTTGGAATTTGTGAAACAATTTATTTTGAGGTGAGATGAGCTCCAAGCCCTGACTTGGCAATTATATATATATTGAACACATTTAGCTCAATTGCAGCTCTGAGTGCCATTTGAATGGTGATGGAATTTGCCAAACCCCAAGCTAAGATATAATTTTCAAAACTTGTTTGGGTTTCCATGTTTTTGGGTGTTATGGGCTTTGGTTCTTTGATGGCTCTGCTTAGCTTGGCTCTTGGGCACCCACTTATATATCATGGCTTGCATATATACATGATATATATAAAAGTTAATACAAAGTCTTGACACAAAAAAGGAAAATACAAGTTTCAAAAATCAAAATAAAAAGTGACCGGACTCTATGATGTAAGTTACTCATTCTTGATTTAATTTGATGAATTTTTAACCATCACGAGAAAAATATATTTTTAAATTTATACCAAACACATTCCTAATAATTTTTATCCTTAATTTTCCGTGACCACTGAGTGAATGTACAGAAAATGTTTAGAATCTATATAACAACTATATAGTGTACAATTTTGTTTTGGTCCGAACTCATGCTTATACTCTAGATAGCAACTATAGCAACTAATGCCTATAATAGCAACTATTAATATTGATGGTGCGTAGAATGCGTTATAGGTTAATTAGGAGGCAAGGAATCAGAATTAGGAAATGTAATACATCTCTGCAGCCTGCAGGACATAATTGAATATCCGCACTAAAACTGGACCTAACAAGTTAGACGTATGAGTATGTGTGTTGATTTTTTTTGGCCCCTCTTAACCATATTCTCAGTGCCGGCCCTGAAGGGGGGCACCNTTTTTTTTTTTTTTTGTGTGTTCTCCACAGACTCTTTTAATCTGAAAGAAATTAGAGAGGTCCCATTGAGGCAAGAAGGTAATTAATGTTTGAGAGTGTGTTTTTCCCTTTTAATTTTTATCTTATATTCCTATAAATTATTTTTTTTTCAATTATTTTCTTCACATTCAACCAAAAATTTCCTAATTAATTTCTTGTCAATTATGAATTGTTTTGCAAAAGATTTTATAAGGGGCCCAATTTAAATTTTGCCTCTAGGCCTTCCAAAAGTCAGGGCCTGCCCTGCATATTCTTACAATCTTACCAATTACCAAACAACCAAATCATACGTATTTTTGCTATTAGAATCTAAAGGAAACATCAATTAATTATGCTAACTCAAAATGGAAAAAATCAATTGAATTGCGTCTTTGAGTTACTAATTAAAAGTTAATTGAAATTATTGACATTTCAATTCAATAGTAACTCAAAGACGCAATTCAATTGGTAACTCAAAATTGCATGTAGTAATTAGTGTATACTTGAAGACAATATTGAATGGTTATAATTTGATTCCAATGTGAAGATTACCAGAAATTGTAGATTACATAATTTATCCTCTCACAATAATATAGAGTGCAATGTAACTTATCAAAATAAAACCAAACTGAAATAGGTGGGGGCGAGAACAACTGTATTTCTCATATCATATGTACATATAATATAAATCACAAAAGAGTAAACTTATAATTAAAGGCCTAAGGACAATGTTGTTGGGTCCTTAAATGTATGCATTTTAGGCCCTCTATCTTCATGTATTTAGTACTTAGTTCCTATATTTTGTGTTATTTATTTGTGTTTTTCTCTTTTGAAGGTGGAAAGCCCATAGGAAATAAATGGATGCAAATCAGCCCAATTTGAGCTTAAATGAATATTTGCTGTTTAAAGAGAAGCCCAAGACCAAGAGAGGGTCCAAGAGCATGAAGAAGTGGAAGCCCAGCCCAAACCACATGGGAAGTGGCGTGTGTGCTAAGAGAAGGGCTGGCCATACCTTGCAAGGATTATCTTCCCTAATTGGGCTCTAAAAATCAGACTTGATATTACCTTATTTATTTCCTTTTAATTTCTGATTTATTAGAGGCTCATTAGGGGAGGAAATCAGCTACATGCATGCCCATAGGGGTCAGCTACACCAAGCGCAAAAGAGAGAGAGAAACCCTTGGGCCTTGCGCAAGTCACTTAAGCCCAAGAAGCCAAGCCCATGCCGCACACCCTAGTTTTCTAACCCTAACCCTAGCTGCCGCATTTCCTAGTAACCCTAACCCTAGCTACCGCACATCCTTATATATACATCTCTTTCGCTCATTTGGAGGGTTACCAACTTGGGGAAAAATCAGAAAATAAAGAGAGGGGCTGCTGCTGGAGGCGTGAGCTCTCCTTGGGTGTTGTCTTTTCTTCTTCTCTTTTCTTGTAATTGTTAGATGAAAAAAACATGATTTCTTTGATGTTCTTATTTTCTAGCATGTACTAATCATGTTTTCTAGGGCCTAGGATTCAGCCCTAGGCTGAATATTCAATGGATTGGTGATGTAGTTGCTGTTTGTTTAATTCCATGGATTTGATGATTTTGATTCACTTTTATCATTGTTCTCTATATTTATAATCCTTGATTGATCACCTAGTGTTATTGCATCTAGAATTTAATCAATTTAGGGTGAGGACAACCAATCAGCCCCTAATACAAGTGATAAACAACTTAGGATTTAGTAATTGGCTGAATTCTGATTGTGTGGAATCATCACTAAAGCACCTAGGTAGACGCCATGCCTTAGGGTTTTATTTGCATTCATAATCTCATTTGTGTGTTAATGGACCTTGCTGCATTCTTAGGTAGATGCCATGCCTAGGTTGCATTTAGGGTACCAAACTAGGGTAGACGCCATGCATTAGTTTGTACATTTGGGGAATCATGCATTTCATGCTATTGCATAGGTGAATATGCGAATGCATTCATCAATATGAATTAAAGGTTTCAGAAATTGCACCATGACATTGAATATGAGGTCTAGTGGTAAAGTCCTAGAGTCCTAGTATCATCTATCTATCTATTATCACAAGATAACTTGCTGTTTTCATACTCTTTGCTAGTTGCGCATCTTAGTCTTTAAAGTAGGTTTAATTTGCTGTTTTCAAGTCATACAAACTTCCTCCAATTCGTGTGTGTGTGCGTGTGTTTCATTTCAAGTAAGTAGCTGCCCTAGGCGTGACAACTTGGGCAGCCACTTGTGTCTTATTTTCTTGTTTCTTTTTAGCATTTGGATTACCATTTAAAGATCAACAATAGTCCTCGTGGGATCGACCTTGCTTGTCATCTATATTATATATAGATTCGTGCACTGCGAGTATTAAAATTTAACAAACAGTTTTTGGCGCCGTTGCCGGGGACTAGTTTTGATCTTTGTGACAATCTTAATGCGTTATTTTAGTGTTTTTATTTAGTGATTGTTTGCTGTTTCCTTTTTATTAATTTATTTCCCTTTGTTTTTGTTCTTGTGCCGTGAGTCATAGTTGTAGGCTTGTGTTGGTTTCTGATTTGGTAAGTGTTTAATTAACTTTCTTTTGTGTGTATGTTTGCATCTAATTAGGAAGGTAAGTTTGAATTTAAATTCCTTGCTTTATTTGCATGATCTGATTTGGTGATTGTTTTCTAATTAGTTTAGGCTAATTATTTCCAAGTTAGGTAGGATTGCATCTAATTAGGGAATTTGAATTTGAATTGATTCTTGTTTTAATTTTCTTATTTTGCTAATTTTCTTTTAGTTATTCACTTTGATTAATTAATTTCCTTTTTAGTTTTTATTTTCGTTTTATTTTCTGAATTTCGTATTTATTTAATTACATAGTTTATTTATTTCAAAAAAAAAAAAATCCGAAAATTACTTTTCTTCTTTGGTTGTTCAATTGTGGTTCTAATGTGTTTGTCTCTTATTTTGTAGGTACTTATGCATGTCCCAGCCAGATCCAAACAAGTCAATTGACGACACTCATTTGGATGAGAGATTAGCCCAAATCAATTGTTTTGTGAAAGGAGTAAGGCAGAGCTAGTTCGAGCAGCAGCACGTCTACCTTTGCCATCCCCTACACCGTCTCCTACATCTTCATCAAGCTCTCACCAATTTGCAAAAGTTATGGCCGAGGAAGACAACGTGGAACACATGGGGGATCTAGACATCCCGACCATCCCTACTTCCCCTTCGAGCATTGCCTTGCCACCTGCTGCAAGAAATTATGAGCTCAAATCCTCTCACTTTAATATGCTACCCTCTTTTCATGGTTTACCTAGTGAAGATCCGCTAACTCACCTTAAAGATATATTTAATGCTGTGAGCTTTTTGCCCTTAACAGGTGTGAATGAGAATCAACTCAAGATGAGGGTGTTTCCTTATACTTTGAAGGATAAGGCTAAGTTTTGGCTGAATTCTTTGAAACCTGGATCATTGAGGACTTGGGATGAAATTGAGAAGAAGTTCCTAGAAAAGTTCTTTTCATCTCAAAAGACCGATATTGACAGGACCGCCCCCGGATTCCACCCTGAAACCCGGAGAGATCCTGCGGGAATCCAAAATCAAGGAAAATCCTACCGAAAATTCGGTAGAACCTCCCCTAAAAATGGACTAACCCAGAAATTTCAAAACCTGTTAAAAAGCACTTCTAAATCATCAACCACCTCTACCACAACCAAATAGGGTCTCAGCCCCAAAAATTTCACAGATAAACCAACTTAAAAGTTAAAGTGGTTATCAGAGCCTCTATTCTATTACAAAGAATTTTTACACCGAAAATAAAATGACGCCTACTGGTCCGAGTAGGAATATGGATGTAACTGCCTCAACGTTATTGGCTCACCGGAGCTGGCCGTGCGCAGGGAGAGGGAAGAGAAGGCTGAGGGAGAATCGGGGACAGAGAAATAAAAAGAGGAGAGAGAGAACCTTCTAGAGAGAGAGAGAAAGAAAATTCTAGAAAAATCTGATTTTTAAACCCAATTTGTCCAATTTTACGAATTGCCCCTCGCTTCAAACGCCCATATCTTTCAAACTGTAACTCGGATCGACGCGTGCTACGTGTCTATGAAATCGTGGGATCGAAACCTATCCAACAAACCCAAGGTCAAAGACGAAAGACCATTAGTTTTAAAAGTCAACTTTGGGTCGGGTCGTTACACATAATCCAAATAATAGATCATTTTTCCATCAAAAATAAATATCAAGGTACTTCCCCAAAAGAAACTTAAAATCCATAAGCCAACATACGAAATTCGAATCAAATTCAATATACATAAATCAAAAAAATACTTTTCGACAAAACCGAATTATTAAATGAACTTTATATATAAAATGAGAAACCAAATTTCCTTTCACAAAGCCCAACAACTCACTAAAACCAACATGAAAATCTATATTTTAAAAACTTACTTATGAGGCATTTGAAATCTGAAATCCAATATCAAATCCCAAATCAAAGTCAACCATCATGCAAAATAGGATTAATGAAATCTTTAATGAATTTATTTGGAAACCAAAGTTCGCTCACATTTATTATTACTAAAACAAATTCAATTAACCAAGATAAAAATGCAAATTTCATAAATCATTTAAGGAAGTAAGGTCCACTCACAGAGATAGCCCTAGCTTCGATCCTCCGCCGGATCGTCACGAACCACGGTCTTCTCGCGTATAGAATAAAAAATCAACGAAAAATAATTAGTTCCGACTCAAGACACTTAAATGTAAATGTGTACTTAACTTAACGTCACACCCGACTCCCATTCTAGCTCGACGATTCCCAACCTCCACTCGTAGCCCCCAAACCACTACATGAACACTCCGGAAGCTCCCCGGCTCAGCCTAACCAAAAACGTCCTAACCAAGATCAATAACTCACTCCACCATTTCCTTAAAAATCATCCTACATTCACTAAAATACAATGGGGTTCGAAATCCCCTTGTGTGCCGCCTAAGGTGGCTGTCTCAAATCAGATTTTTAGCCAAGAAATGCCTAATTCCTCAAACCTATTCAATCCTTCAATCTTAAACCACAATTGGGGTTCCTAGGAATAGAATTTATTACTCAAAACAACACAAATGGCTCTCTAGTCCAAAAATTAAAGAACAACCCGAAATGGCTTCAAAAACTCAGAAACTTCAAATTCCCAATTACTCGAAATTGAACAACATGAATTTAGGGAAATGAAGGCCCAATAGAAGAGGAAGAAAACTCACCTAAAAATAGGGATGAAAGGGGCTGGGATTCGGCCGGAATCCGGCGAACAGTGGCGGCGTGGCTGGGCATTTTCTGGCTAGTTTATGCGTGCGAGGAGGAAAGGCCTGCGAAGACGGCGTCGGCGAGGGGAGCTCGCTGGTGGTCTGGGTTGGTCGGGAGGTGGCCAACGGCGTGGGTTTTGGGTGGCTGTGTGTGCGCACAGAGAAAAAAGGGGAGAGAGAGAGAATGAGGAGAGAGAGTGATCTCGGGAGTAGTCGGCGCTTGGGAGGAAGCTCGCCGGAGCCAAAGGCCGGCAAAGTGGCCGGCGATGGTGAGTGGGGGTGGTGGCTGGGTAATGGCGCAGGGGAGGGGTGCGGGAGTGGAGAAAAACCGATAGAGAGAAAGAGTACAGGGAGAGAGAATAAATAGTGGGAGAGAGAATGTTCTAGAGAGAGAGAGAGAGAGAAACTTCTAGAAAAATCTGATTTTTAAACCCAATTTGTCCATTACGAAATTGCCCCTCACTTCAAACGCCCATATCTTTCAAACTGTAACTTGGATTGACGCGTGGTACGTGTCTATGAAATCGTGGGATCGAAACCTATCTAATGGACCCAAAGTCAAAATTGAAAACTCATTATTTAAAAAGTCAACTTTGGGTCAAGCCCAAACAAAAATAAAAATAAAAATTTTAAATCCAAACTCTTTTTATTTTCCAAATAAATCCCAAAATCTTTAAAATACAATTCAACGTTCTTTAAACAAACCTCTTAAAAACATTGTTAAATAAAAATTTAAATTTCTAGTGAAAATTTGGGTCAGGTCGTTACAACCTTCCCCGCTTACAAAAGTTTCGTCCTCGAAATTTAGTAGAAAACTTTAATTTAAGTGAATTGTAGTTGCAAACTTCTTTTCGCCCATCAAATCAAACCTCCTTTCAACAACCATAAGTTGAAATATGCGTGAATTTTGACATTTCCTTCCGTTTGAGAAAACCAAAGACATTTAAACTAAAAAGATCACTCCACAACGAACTTAAATAAATTAAGTATGCCTCAAAAATAAAAACTTGAAAATGTGGTGGAAACGCCAAACCCTAGATAAAGTTTTCAAGAATAAAATCATTACGAAGTAAATCAATTTAAAACCTTTAAATCATTTGAAAACCACTCTAACCCAGAAATCGAGAAAGTTCATCTCTTATCGACAATCAAAACGAGAATACGTGATACGCAAAAGTGTGTGTGTGTCCCAGAGTCTATCAAAAATATTGCATTATGCCCAAAGATGGATAACGTACCCATGATGACATCCGGTGAAACCAAAGCGTCATGTTGCGTCATGGCGAAGACTCTGCCCTGGGCTCTAGGGCATCCTAGCTGGCCTCTCTGCTGTCCTCCACCTCTAATGCCTTGGCTGGACTGGGCACCACTACGCTTCCACTGCGCCACTCTGATTAACCCTTTGATCTCTAAATGTATCCATGAAAATGAGAAATAAATTCTGATCATGAACTAAGGGGTCACCCTCAAGCTCCTATCATTTCCTTTAAGTCACGTCTCTCTCTTCTCAAATTCTTTCATTGTCCTCACTAGACTTCCAAAATAAAAACAATTCATTTATCCCTTAATCGTTATTATGATATCTGTTTTCCTAATACACAAGCATCTATCCTTCGCCATCCTTATTGTAAACCATCAAAGTTTAACTAAGTTTCACTGCGTCACATCTTCGATACTTAATTTCTAGGGAAATCTACAATTCTAATAACGTTAAATTCTATAAAATTCCAACTTGATTTCCTCGAATGGGCTTCAAACGAAGTACTGAAACATTTTACAATGCGCTTTCAATTCCGCAGTTACTGACTATCAAAAAGAAATCCTCACGAGTACGACCCAAATTGTAATACAAGCATACCACAAACGTAACACTCGCGTTAATCGTATTAAATCTATCCCCATAAACTTACCACAATCTACTTTGAGGTCGGCCACGTCGAGGAGCCATATCCATACTAGCGGAGGAAAACCTTTTTGTACACAGAAGGATGCACAGAAGAAGCGAAGTCTACAGGAAACTTAAAACCTAATGCTCTGATACCAAGTTGACAGGACCGCCCTCGGATTTCACTCTGAAACCCGGAGAGATCCTGCAGGAATCCAAAATCAAGGAAAATCCTACCGAAAATTCGGCAGAACCTCCCCTAAAAATGGACTAACCCAGAAATTTCAAAACCTGTTAAAAAGCACTTCTAAATCATCAATCACCTCTACCACAACCAAATAGGGTCTCAGGCCCAAAAATTTCACGGAGAAACCAACTTAAAAGTTAAAGTGGTTATCAGAGCCTCTATTCTATTACAAAGAATTTTAACACCGAAAATAAAATGACGCCTACTGGTCCGAGTAGGAATATGGATGTAACTACCTCGACGTTATTGGCTCGACCTCCACCAAAGCTACTACCTGGGGGGACAATGTAAGACAAAACAAGAAAAACTGTGAGATAACTCAGTGAGTGGACAGATTAATAAAAACGAAAACAAAAGTAAACTTCCTGTTTCAGAAAATTCTCCAAAACCACGTTTAGCTCTAAGACCATGCGTCACGCTTTGAAATCCCCAAGTTTAAAATCATAAAGTTTATTTAAACTTAAGAAATCCAACAAAATAATATATATTTTCTCAAGATAACAATTTCCTAAAATAAAAGAACCATAAAAACATCATACAGCAACCTTGATATAATTCAAAAGAATCCCTCACTTAAAATCATATTTAATAATTTATGAAAATAACCAAATTCATTTTCCACCATGCTATATACCCTGAATAACCTGGCCATACACCTGTGCGGAATTCCTGCATCGCACAGGCAGGCAATATCCTGGCCATACACACGCGTAGAGTGAAATCCAACACGTGCATGCAATATCCTGGCCATACACACGTGCAAATAAAATCAGCACGTGCAGGCAAATCCTGGTCATACATGCACGCAGAGCAGCCCCCAAAGGGCGAAGCATCTCGACACACGGCCCAAAGCCTATATGTGTGCCGTGATGGGTCCCAAAGACCTATCAAATCTGATAACCTGGAGGGTACTGCAAAGGTGGTTTGAAATCCATTTTTCCATAATCCAAATAATAGATCATTTTTCCATCAAAAATAAATATCAAGGTACTTCCCCAAAAGAAACTTAAAATCCATAAGCCAACATACGAAATTCGAATCAAATTCAATATACATAAATCAAAATAATACTTTTCGACAAAACCGAATTATTAAATGAACTTTATATATAAAATGAGAAACAAAATTTCCTTTCCCAAAGCCCAACAACTCACTAAAACCAACATGAAAATCTATATTTTAAAACCTTACTTATGAGGCATTTGAAATCTGAAATCCAATATCAAATCCCAAATCAAAGCCAGCCATCATGCAAAATAGGATTAATGAAATCTTTAATGAATTTATTTGGAAACCAAAGTTCGCTCACATTTATTATTACAAAAACAAATTCAATTAACCAAGATAAAAATGCAAATTTCATAAATCATTTAAGGAAGTAAGGTCCACTCACAGAGATAGCCCTAGCTTCGATCCTCCGCCGGATCGTCACGAACCACGGTCTTCTCGCCTATAGAATAAGAAATCAACGAAAAATAATTAGTTCCGACTCAAGGCACTTAACTGTAAATGTGTACTTAACTTAACGTCACACCCGACTCCCATTCTAGCTCGACGATTCCCAACCTCCACTTGTAGCCCCCAAACCACTACATGAACACTCCGGAAGCTCCCCAGCTCAGCCTAACCAAAAACGTCCTAACCAAGATAATTAACTTACTCAACCATTTCCTTAAAAATCATCCTACATTCACTAAAATACAATGGGGTTCGAAATCCCCTTGTGTGCCGCCTAAGGTGGCTGTCTCAAATCAGATTTTTAGCCAAGAAATGCCTAATTCCTCAAACCCATTCAATCCTTCAATCTTAAACCACAATTGGAGTTCCTAGGAATAGAATTTATTACTCAAAACAACACAAATGGCTCTCTAGTCCAAAAATTAAAGAACAACCCGAAATGGTTTCAAAAACTCAGAAACTTCAAATTCCCAATTACTCGAAATTGAACAACATGAATTTAGGGAAATGAAGGCCCAATAGAAGAGGAAGAAAACTCACCTAAAAATAGGGATGAAAGGGGCTGGGATTCGGCCGGAATCCGGCGAACAGTGGTGGTGGGGCTGGGCCTTTTCTGGCTGGTTTATGCATGCGAGGAGATTGGCTGGCGAGAAGGAAAGGCCTGCAAAGTCAGCGTCGGCGAGGGGAGCTCGCTGGTGGTCTGGGTTGGTCGGGAGGTGGCCAGCGGCGTGGGTTTTGGGTGACTGTGTGTGCGCACAGAGAAAAATGGGGAGAGAGAGAGAGAGAGAGAGAGAGAGAGAGAGAACTCGAGGAGAGAGAGAGAATGAGGAGAGAGAGTGAGCTCGGGAGTGGTCGGCGCCTGGGAGGAAGCTCGCCGAAGCCCAAGGCCGGCAAAGTGGCCGGCGATGGTGAGTAGGGGTGGTGGCTGGGTAATGGCGCAGGGGATGGGTGCAAGAGTGGAGAAAAACCGAGAGAGAGAGAGAGAGTACTGGGAGAGAGAATAAATAGAGGGAGAGAGAATGTTCTAAAGAGAGAGAGAGAAACTTCTAGAAAAATCTGATTTTTAAACCCAATTTGTACATTTTACGAAATTGCCCCTCACTTCAAACGCCCATATCTTTCAAATTGTAACTTGGATCGACGCGTGCTACGTGTCTATGAAATCGTGGGATCGAAATCTATCTAACGGACCCAAAGTCAAAATTGAAAACTCATTATTTAAAAAGTCAACTTTGGGTCAAGCCCAAACAAAAATAAAAATAAAAATTTTAAATCCAAACTCTTTTTATTTTTCAAATAAATCCCAAAATCTTTAAAATACAATTCAACGTCCTTTAAACAAACCTCTTAAAAACATAGTTAAATAAAAATTTAAATTTCTAGTGAAAATTTGGGTCGGGTCGTTACAGATATGCTGAGAGATAAGATTATGCAGTTTTCTCAACAAGATGAGTCATTCTCAGAGGCTTGGGAGCGTTTTAATACATTGCTACTTCAATGTCCACATCATGGACTTCCTTTAAACCTATTAATGCGAATATTTTATAAAGGAATAACCCCTGCGAGTAGGAATGCTGTGATTAATTTTTCAGGTGGTTCTATCAGGAATAAGACAGCCCAGGAGGCCTCTGACCAGTAGGATATGCGATGCTTCTGATTATGCTGTGGGAGCTGTGTTAGGGCAGAGAGTGAACAAGATACCACATGTTATCTACTATGTCAGTCAAACTCTCAACGATGCCCAGATGAATTATTCCACCACAAAGGAGCTTTTGGCTGTCATTTTTGCTTTAGAAAAATTCAGGTCATATCTGATTGGAACTAAAGTGATTGTGTTTTCTGATCAAGAAGCGCTTAGGTACCTTTTACAGAAGAAAGATGCGAAGCCCAGGCTGATTAGATGGATTTTGTTGCTCCAGGAGTTTGACCTAGAGATCAAGGATAAGAAATACTCAGAGAATGTGGTGGCGGATCACCTTAGCCGATTGGTGCACAGTTCTACTGCAGAGGAGGACATCCTCCTTCTGAATGAGCGATTCCCAGATGAGCAGTTGTTCTCATTGTCTGTTTATGTTCCTTGGTACTCTAATATTGTTAATTATATTGTTACCGAAGAACTTCCAGGTGACATACAGAGAGCTCAGAAAGAGAAGCTCATCAGCACGGCTAAGTACTATATATGGGATGATCCATATCTATTTAAGTGGTGCCCCGACCAGATCATCAGAAGGTGTGTGCTAGAATCTGAGTTTCAGTCTATACTAACTTTTTGCCATTCTGATGCATGTGGAGGACATGGTGGAGCAAAGAAGACGGCTCTAAAAGTGTTGCAGTGTGGTTTTTACTGGCCTAGTCTGTTCAAGGATGCTTATACATTCTGCACCACTTGTGTTAGGTGCCAGAAGTTGGGTAACATTTCTTCCCGAAATCAAATGCCTCTTAACCCCATTCTTATTGTTGAGTTTTTTGATGTCTGGGGCATTGATTTCATGGGTCCCTTTCCCTCTTCCAAGGGTTATTTGTATATCTTGCTTGCGGTTGATTATGTGTCGAAATGGGTGGATGCAATTCCATCCAAAAGTAATGATTCTAGAGTTGTCCTCAGATTTCTTAAGGATCATATTTTTGCAAGATTTGGTACTCCCAGAGCTATTATTAGTGATGGAGGATCTCACTTCAACAACAGGTTATTTGCAGCCTTGCTGAGCAAATATGGTATCAAGCATAAGGTTTCTACACCTTATCACCCCCAGACAAGTGGACAAGCTGAGATCTGTAATAGGGAAATTAAGCAAATTTTGGAGAAGATTGTGAGCTCCTCCCTGAAAGATTGGTCAGATCGCCTCTTAGATGTTCTATGGGCTTATCGTACAGCATATAAGACTCCCATTGGTATGTCCCCATACAGGTTGGTTTTTGGTAAGCCATGTCATTTACTTGTCGAATTAGAGCATAAAGCATATTGGGCTATTAAACATTTCAATTTTAAGATGAATGAGGCAGGTGAGCATAGGAATGAGGCTTATGAGAGTTCTAGGATTTACAAAGACAAGACTAAGGCCTACCATGACAAGGCCATTTTGAGGAAACATTAAGTGGGTCAAAAAGTCTTGCTTTACAACTCTCGCCTCAAACTCTTTCCAGGTAAACTTCGTTCTCTATGGTATGGTCCATTTATTGTTACTAATGTTTACCCTCATGGTGCAGTCGAGGTCTGCAATACAAAGACAAAGAATACATTCAAGGTGAATGGTCATCGGCTTAAGCATTACTTGGAGGCTAATATGGAGCGTTCGGAGGAGAACATGCTCTTGGAGGATCCTGTTCCATTAGCATGATGCACTGCCAAGTCTGGCTGAAGACGCTAAACTTAGCGCTGATTGGGAGGCAACCCAACATTTTGAGAGAAGAAACATTGCCCTATGGCTGTTTGCATGGATATCAGGGAGTTCTTAACCTTTTGCTTTCCTTTAGTTTTTTGGTTGGTTGTGGTGTGTTTCTAGGTCGTTAGAGTATTTGTCTTCCTAGCTTGAATGATTCATTGCATGCTTAGCTTGAAACATTGAGGACAATATTTCATTTAAGTTTGGGGGAAGAGTTTTAGGTTTAGGTTTTGAAACTTTTCGTTCAAATTTTTGAAAAATACCAAAAATATTTTTGTTTTTATGTCTTTTAGGTTCCTGTCCACCACTATGATGAATTGCAAATGCTTTGATCTTGCATACTTTGGTCGAATTGATGAAACTAGTTCTTTTGATTATTCTGTTGACATATAACAAAGGGTTTAAATTTCGAAATTTTCGGTGAAATTTGGCCGAAAATTTCGATTTTCAGGGGTACCGAAATTTTACCACGGATTCGACCAAATTTCGGAATATTTTCGGCGAAATTTCGACCGAAATTTCGATTACACTACAGGCAAATTTTTTTTCATTTGAGCCAAATTTCGGCAAAATTTCGCTTAAATACCCAGCAAACCCAGTTACCCAGCCGAACCCTCACATTCCAATTTCTCACCTGCACAGTCGTCGCCCACCTCTCTCGATCTCAAACCCGATCTGCAGCCTCTCTCCTCCACCTTCTCCTTCTTGCTAGTCGCCTCACCTGGACTGGTCTCGATCCGGCCACCTCGAAGCCGATTCGGCCACCTCGAAGCCACTGCATTTGTGGGTTGTGACTTGTGAGTTGTGAGTCTTGTAACCTCGAAGCAGTCGGCCACCTCGAAGCATCCAGAAGCGTCGATCCGGCCACCTCTAACCCACTGCGGTTTTGACTGTGGGAGTTTGTGAGTTTGCCGTGTATTGTGAGTTTGTGAGTTTGACTTTCAGACTTTGTGAGTAAATTGTTGAGTAACTTGAGTTTATCAGTTAATGTTGAATATTATAGAATACCCTCCACTGATCGACATAGAGTAATAGACACAAGTATGAGCTGATGATGAATTGATGAGCATATGAATATTAGTCCATATAATTGAAATTTTTGGATCTGAAATTTGAATAATGGGGTTAGTCCGTTGGTGAAATACTGAAATTTGAGTTTATTCTGTATTTTTATAAATCACATATACTTGGTCGGTTAAGTATTTTTTTAATCACATACATGATATATATTCTTGGGTTGATTACTTGATTTATATAGATTTATAATTAATTGTATGATTTTGGGTTGACTTTGTTTTGTATATTTTGTATGATTTTAGGTTAATTTTGAATCTTTAATCATATAATTTTGGAATTGATTGTATAATTTTAGGTTGATTTTGATTTGTATAATTTGTGTAATTTGTATGATATCATTGATATATAAATATTGATATGGAAATTGAAAGTGGTGATATGATATGGAATTGGAATTGGTATGATTTGTTAATAATTAATATGGAATTTGTATGATTTGTTAATAGTATGAATCTAATATGTATGATGTATCATGTATGGAATTGCCGAATTGGTAATTTAGAATTAGTGAAATTAATATGGAGTTGGTAATAAATTAATAATTAATATAAAATTAGTAATATACTAATATGGAAATGAAATTACAAATTAGTAATATGGAATTGCCAATTGGTAATAACCGTAATATCAATATGATATGAAATTATTAATTAGTAATAAGTTAATAACTAATATGATATTAATTTCTTGGTGATATACTGATATGATATTAATATAGAATTTAACTCTCTTGTTAATTGTTATTGTTCTTGTGTTACTGTGTATGTCTTTTTGTTATTAGGAATTTAGAATTCAATGGCCAGTGGAGGGAGATCACGTGATCCAGCTTGGGATCATGCCGATCCACTACCGGGTGGCAGACAAGGTTCAATATGCAAATATTGTGGCCTTGTAATGAAGGGTGCTGGAGTGACACGCTTGAAATACCACCTTAGTGGTATGGATCCTGGACACAATGTGCAGCGATGCAATAGTGTCCCACCAGAAGTGAAACAATTCATTATTGCAGGGATGCAACACAAACAACACCAAAAAAGCAAAAAAATACAAAGGATGGAAGAGCTCAGAGAAGAGCTCAGAGAAGAGCTTCGAGGACAAGGTCAGATTGAGCTGAGTGATGATGATGAGGATGATGATGATCAGGATCATAATGATGGTATGGGGCCTCAAGAGCGAAGAGAATTTCGAGCTGCACTTCGAGCCTCTAGAGCAGCAGAATGGGAGAGGGCACACTTACATAAAGTCCCAAACAGGGGACAAGGTTCTGGGTCTAGTAGTGGTGCACAGATGCGAAGAGGATCAAGCATGAGGGAATCACGACCAACACCTCCAGTAGCACCAAGCTTGTACAAGGCAGCTCAAGCACGCCAAAAAAGTGTTAAAAATCTCTTTTCCGGAGGGTCAATCAAAGATGGGATGCAACGCTTGATCAGCAAGTTCTTCATATATGAAAATGTTCCTCCTTCAAAAGCAGCATCTCATCATTTCAAAAATTTGGTGATAGGATGTCAACAGGCAGGAGTAGGAGTGGAACCTCCAACACCCTATCAGATACGCACCGGATTTTTGGACCAGGAGTTTCAAGAAATGCAAGAGCATGTTAACAAATTGAAGACTGATTGGGCAACTTATGGTTGCACAATCATGTGCGATGGTTGGACAGGTCCAACCAAACTGTCTATCATTAACTTCATGGCCTACTCAAGAGGGAAGTCGGTATTCCTTAAGTCCGTTGATTCTTCAGATTGCATAAAGGATCATAAATATATTTATGGGCTACTGAAGGATGTAATCACGGAGGTTGGAGAGGAGAATGTTGTTCAAGTTGTGACCGACAATGGTTCCGCATTTGTCAAAGCAGGTAAGAAGTTAATGAACAAATACAATGTGTACTGGACGTCGTGTGCAGCACATTGCATTGATTTAATGTTTGAAGAGATGGGGAAGAAAGAGCAGGTTGCTAATGTGATTAAAAAAGCCAGAATGATCACGAATTATATTTACAACCATAACTGGTTGTTGGCAAAGATGCGAGAGATCACGAAGGGAGATATTGTTCGTCCTGGTGCCACCCGATTTGCTACAAACTATATTGCATTGGATAGTTTGTATGGTAAGATGATGGGGCTGAAGCAATTGTTCACCAGTGATGATTGGGGTCGTAGCAATTTTCGGCGTTCAGATGCAGGCATCACTGTTGAAAATATAGTTCTTGATCACTCTTTTTGGCAACAGGTGCATAAGGTGTGCGGTCTGTTTGAACCTCTCTACGTAGTTTTACGTATTGTCGACACAGAAGTGTATCCTACAATGGGATCAATTTATGAGTTGATGCGTGTCGTGAAGGAAGAACTAGAAAAAAAACAGGGTGCACGGTGGGTAATAAAAATCATCAATGATCGATGGTTTAAAACGTTACAACACGATTTGCACGCAGCAGGTAACCCAATAATTTATTTGTTATTTTGGTTCCGCATTTTTTTTAATTGATTTAGCTTTCAATTAATGAACTAAATTACTAATTATATATTTCTATATTTACTTGATGCATGATTGCAGCCTATTATTTAAATCCTCGCTATCAATATAGACCTGGCGTTGGAGATGATGGTGAACTTATTCGGGCTGTGCACAACGTATTCTCCAAATTGGATCCCTATTCACCAGAAGTTGGCCAATTTGGAAATGAGGTAAAAATAATTTGCCATAAGGCCCATAAGAATCCTTACGAAAAATATTAATACTTTATAGAATTTGATTGTCTTAAATTATATATTTGATTGATATTGTATAATTTGTATTGTATTTGTATCTAGTTAACATATTTTAAAGATGCCCGGAAAATGTTCGAAGAGCGAGCTGCAAAGGCCGCTAGATCACGAATGTCTCCTAGTGAGTATACATCTTACTTGTATTAGTTAGATTAACTTATTATTTATTTTTTATAGTTACACTTACACAAACAAATTTTTCATTTCAGGTGAATGGTGGATCATGTATGGGAGTGATGCGCCTACTGTGAGGAAGTTAGCCATCAAAGTTTTATCACAAACGGCGTCATCATCAGCTTGTGAAAGAAACTGGAGCACTTTCGCACTCATACACACCAAACAACGAAACAGGCTCTCATATAGTAGGTTAGAAAAAATGGTATATTGCTACTATAATATGAGACTTGCACTTCGAGATAAGAAAGCAGAGGAGGATCGCGTTGATGAATATGATCCGCTGGATATATATGATGCTGCTATAAGGGATGATGATGTGGAGGAAAACCAGGTTTATCAGTGGATTAGGCCCCTCCATTTAGATGATGATGCAGGCAATCAAGACCCTGATATTGCAGCTCAAGCACGTCAGGAAGGTATCAATGTGGACAGAGTTCTAAATGAGGAGGTGAGCCCTACTACAAGTTTGAATGAACTTATGCAACTAAGGTCGACACATCATACTGAGCCAGTTCCCACTAATCCTTCTCGATCAGGCAACTCTAGCACAAGATCGGGCACTCCTACCAACAGTGGAGGTAGAGGTAGTGGTGGTGGTGGTGGTGGAAATGAAGATGTCACTGGACATTCTCAAGAGTATATGAGCCCATTTTCTGTCGAAGCACACTATACACATGCAACACAAGATGAGGATCATGGGAGTAGGCGTGCCGGACCAGGAATTGGTGCCATAGGAAAAGACTATAGTCGCAGACAAAGAGGTCATGAGAGTTTGGCACAAGAAGAAGAGGATTCATTATCCACCACTTTTGGCTCTATGGGGGTAGGAAGTGACAATTACAATTATGGGCAAAACCCTCCAATATTCTACCCACCACATCTGCCTTACTTGGTTGAGTCTGATAGTAACTCATTGGCACAACAAGAGACAAACTCTTCAAATGAGTATGCTTATGGGCAAATTCAACCACAACAGGTTCCTGATCCATATGGTTGGCATGTTGGCAATTACATGCAAAATTATGCTGGAGAAGTATCTTGGGATGAATATTCTTCACATTACACCTACTCTGGACATGATGATACTGAAGACAGCGGAAATTTTGAACCTCCTAGAAACTCTATGTGGTATTGATTACTTTTGTAATTCATGTGGCAATATTATAGTAAAAATAAAATTGAGGTGTTAATTGTTATTGAAGATTTGAAGTAATTATTAATTACTGAAGCATTTTTTTAACAGTATTTGCCTACAGCGCGCATTATATGCATCACATATCACATGAAACCTACCATATAATTTGGTTTTTTTCAATGTTTTTTATCAATGTAGTAGATAATATGTTAAATAAACATATTGTGAAGTTTCATTCAAAATTTCCGTCGTTTGATAATAATTTTCATCGTTTCCGTCGAATTTTTGTCGAAATTTAAAAATCTTCGAAATTTCCGTTGAAATTTCCTCGAAACCCGAAATTTTATTCCTTGCATATAACTCATTTTGAGCATATTTGAGCTATCTTTGTGTGGATTACAATGCTGCTATAGTTTAGACTGAAAGTGATTGCATGCTTGTATGATCTAGGCTTCTAGTGAAACTTATATACCCCTTGTGCGATTTGAGCCTTAATGCTTCTGTTTTGAGGGTTATATACTAATATTCCATGCGTTCATTGAATATCTAGAGTTTGCATGATCTCATTGTTTTTCACTTGATCAAATGCTTGAAATGTGCATCATTTTAAATCAAATGATAGAACTTTCATCTCAATTTAATTGAAGCATGTTGTAACTACATGGAACCTAGGAAATGATTTAGGCCTTCTTTGTCTCCCTTGTGCCATTCTAGCCATCCCTTTTTGTGTTCATTTATACCCCTAGTTGCCTTGTTGAGCCTTGTCAGCCTTTTTGTTTCTTAACCATGTTACCCGTGCCAGCCCTAGTTTGGGGGAAGTACCCTTCCATTATGTGTATCTATCCATACTTAAGGGATTGTAGAGAACTGGTTTTATGATAATTGTTCATTTGTGTGCAAGGCTTGAGAATAATGTGAAAAAGAAATGAAAAGGAATTGAATTTGTTGCCGTGCCCAAAAAGGAAAAAAAAAAAGAGAAAAGAAAAAAAAGAAAAAGAAAGTGAAAAGGGTAAGCATGTGTATCACAAGTGTGCAAATTCAAGAATGCAAGCCTAGTCGCCAAAGTGTATAAGAATGAAATGACAACGTAAAACCTAATTCTCTATGGTTCCCTTAAGTCTTTGTGTTTTCCATACCCTTCTTGTTAAAACCCTTCACCGTTAGCCCCATTACAACCCATATGTAAAGTCCTATATGATCTTGGGTGAAGTGTAGTCTTAATGTGGAGATTAGATGAGATGGAAGCATATTGTATTTTGATTTGATTTCGGGTATTTGGTATCTTTCATGAGATCATTATTCTTTCACTTGTGCTTTTGTTCTTACATATATGTGAGTAATTTGAATTTGTATGCATAAACTCGCTCACATATGCATTTTGAGTGAATCACTATTTAACCAATATCTCAATGCTTTATTTGTGAGTGACTATCTTTGTGAGAATTGAAGTGACACTAGTTGCATGTGATTACTCAAGTGAATTGCTTGAAAGTTCAGATTGAAAACTATATTGATATTGTCTTATGCACATGATGCTTTAACCTTGTTGACTGTGAGTTAGTGTTGGCATTTGGTAATCTCTTGAACTAGTGTGTAATCTATTTGATTGAGTTATGAATGATCAAGCATACCTGAGATTTTTGGTGGACGGTTAGGTTGTTTAGTTTTTAGAGTCCTAGTTTAGTTTTTGTTTTGTTTTGCTAGGGACTAGCAAATGATAAGTTTGGGGGAATTGTTGGGTCCTTAAATGTATGCATTTTAGGCCCTCTATCTTCATGTATTTAGTACTTAGTCCCTATATTTTGTGTTATTTATTTGTGTTTTTCTCTTTTGAAGGTGGAAAGCCCATAGGAAATAAATGGATGCAAATCAGCCCAATTTGAGCTTAAATGAATATTTGCTGTTTAAAGAGAAGCCCAAGACCAAGAGAGGGTCCAAGAGCATGAACAAGTGGAAGCCCAGCCCAAACCACATGGGAAGTGGCGTGTGTGCTAAGAGAAGAGCTGGCCATACCTTGCAAGGATTATCTTCCCTAATTGGGCTCTAAAAATCAGACATGATATTACCTTATTTATTTCCTTTTAATTTCTGATTTATTGGAGGCTCATTAGGGGAAGAAATCAGCTACATGCAAGCCCATAGGGGTCAGCAACACCAAGCGCAAAAGAGAGAGAGAGAGAGAGAAACCCTTGGGCCTTGCGCAAGTCACTTAAGCCCAAGAAGCCAAGCCCATGCCGCACACCCTAGTTTTCTAACCCTAACCCTAGCTGCCGCATTTCCTAGTAACCCTAACCCTAGCTGCCGCACATCCTTATATATACATCTCTTTCGCTCATTTGGAGGGTTCCCAACTTGGGGAAAAATCAGAAAATAGAGAGAGGGGCTGCTGCTGGAGCTGTGAGCTCTCCTTGGGTGTTGTCTTTTCTTCTTCTCTTTTCTTGTAATTGTTAGGTGAAAAAACATGATTTCTTTGATGTTCTTGTTTTCCAGCATAAACTAATCACGTTTTCTAGGGCCTAGGATTCAGCTCTAGGCCGAATATTCAATGGATTGGTGATGTAGTTGTTGTTTGTTTAATTCCATGGATTTGATGATTTTGATTTCACTTTTATCATTGTTTTCTATATGTTTATAATCCTTGATTGATCACCTAGGGTTATTGCATCTAGAATTTAATCAATTTAGGGTGAGGACAACCAATCAGCCCCTAATACAAGTGATAAACAACTTAGGATTTAGTAATTGGCTGAATTCTGATTGTGTGGAATCATCACTAAAGCACCTAGGTAGACGCCATGCCTTAGGGTTTTATTTGCATTCATAATCTCATTTGTGTGTTAATGGACCTTGCTGCATTCTTAGGTAGATGCCATGCCTAGGTTGCATTTAGGGTACCAAACTAGTGTAGACGCCATGCACTAGTTTGTACATTTGGGGAATCATGCATTTCATGCTATGCCATAGGTGAATATGCGAATGCATTCATCAATAGGAATTAAAGGTTTCAGAAATTGCACCATGACATTGAATATGAGGTTTAGTGGTAAAGTCCTAGAGTCCTAGTATCATCTATCTATCTATCTATCTATTTTCACAAGATAACTTGCTGTTTTCATACTCTTTACTAGTTGCGCATCTTAGTCTTTAAAGTAGGTTTAATTTGCTGTTTTCAAGTCATACAAACTTCCTCCAATTCGTGTGTGTGTGCATGTGTTTCATTTCAAGTAAGTAGCTGCCCTAGGCGTGACAACTTGGGCAGCCACTTGTGTCTTATTTTCTTGTTTATTTTTAGCATTTGGATTACCATTTAAAGATCAACAATAGTCCTCGTGGGATCGACCTTGCTTGCCATCTATATTATATATAGATTCGTGCACTGCGAGTATTAAAATTTAACGAATAGTTATGTAGCATATGCATACCTACAATCTTATTATTATAGTAAATTACATTTTTATATCTCAATTATACCTCATTTTTCAATTTAATACCTCAACTTTAAAAAGTTTTCCTCTACTCGAAAATTCCCTCTGCTACCCCTATTGTACTCCAGCTTGGTATTTCACCCCCCATTTTATCTTTTTTATCTAATGCTGAATTATGACTCCAATGAATACTTTCTTTAGAGTGTTTTGATTATTCAATTCCAATATTAAATATTACGAGTCATAATATGAGTAAGAATTTTTATTGTATCGATTTACGACGTGCGATTAAAAAAATAAGATGGTATATATTGCAATATTGAAATTTGGGGTATTTAACCAAAAAAATAAATATTGAAGTAGTTCTGTGAATTCCATAATTTTATTATTTCTGACAGGACCGCCCTCGGATTTCCACCCTGAAACCCGGAGAGGTCTTGTGGGATCCAAAATTAAGGAAAATTCTACCGAAAATTCGGCAGAACCTCCCCTGAAAATGGACTAACCCAAAATTTTCTTAACCTGTAAAAAAACACTTCTAAAATATCCAACACCTCTACCACAACCAAAAAGGGTCTCAGACCCAATAGTTTTAGAGAGAACCAACTTACAATTTAAAAGTCGTTATCAGAGCTACTACTCCTATTACAACAATTTTTACAGTTAAAGAAAAGGGAACTTCCAGAATGGAAGTGATGCCTACAAGATCTGGGAACGGAAAAATAGATGCTATGCCTCGACGTGATTGGCTCGACCTCCACCAAAGCTACTACCTGGGGGAAAATTTAGACAAAAATAGGAAAATGGTGAGATAACTCAGTGAGTAGACAGTTTAATGAAAATGAAATCAAAGGTAAATATCTTTTCAGAAAACCCTTAATAACCACATTTAACTCTAAGACCTCACGTCGCTATTTGAAATCCCTCAGTTTTAAAATCATTTCCAAACTTTAAGAGTGTTATAAAACTAATGGGACTCAAGGAAAAGATAAATCAAAACTCATTTCTCAATAGTCAACCATCTAAATTAACAAAGCCATAGAAATAATAAAATCGAAATCCTTATAAATCTCGAAAAGTATTTCTCACTTGAAAATCCATATTTAAACTCTTGAAGATACCAATTTCATTTTCCACCATGCTATATACCCTGAATAATCTGGCCATACACCTGTGCAGAATTCCTGCATCGCACAGGCAGGCAATATCCTGGCCATACACACGTGCGAATAAAATCAGCACGTGCAGGCAATCCTGGTCATACATGCACGCAGAGCGGCCCCCAAAGGGTGAAGCATCCCGACACACGGCCCAAAGCCTATATGTGTGCCGTGATGGGTCCCAAAGACCTATCAAATCTGATAACCTGGAGGGTACTACAAAGGTGGTTTGAAAACCATTTTTTCCATAAACCAAATAATAGATCTTTTTTCCACTGAAAATAAATATCATGGTACTTTCACAAAAGAAACTTTAAATCCATAAGCCAACATACGAAATTTGAATCAAATTCAATATACAATGATCAAAATAATACTTTTCGACAAAACTGAAATATTAAATGAACCTTGTAAATAAAATGAGAAACCAAATTCCTTTCTCAAAGCCCAACAACTCACTAAACCAACATATAAATATCTGATTAAAAAAACTTATTTATGAACACATTTGAAATCCGAAATTCATCGCCATTGATCAAATCCCAAATCAATTCAAGATATTATGCATAATAGAATTAATGAATTTTTATAAATTTGTTTGAAAATCAAAGTTCACTCACATTTGTTATTTCTAAATCAAACTCAATTAATCAAAATAAAACGCAAATTTCATAAATCATTTAAAGAAACGAGAGTCCACTCACAGAGATAGCCCTAGATTCGATCCTCCGCCGGATCGTCACGAACCACGGTGGTCTCGCCTATAAAATAAACACCAAAAACATAAATTAGTCTCGATTCTACGACCTTTAAAGGATGTGTGTGTGTGGAGTCTAACGTCCCACTCGACTTCGTTCCTACGCGATTGGTTTACGATCTACACGAATTGACCAATAACACTTCCACAAACGCCCCTAAGGTTTCCCGGTTCAACCTAACCACAATCACTATAACTAATAACGATAACCCAATCAACCAATTATCATAAATACTCTAAAATTATGGAATATCAGTGGGGGTTTTGAAATCATAGAGGTTGCTGCCCAAGGTGGCTGTTTTAAGCCCAAAAATTAACTAATTTTATTCAATTTCAACCAAACCCACATATTTTCTCAGTCCTAGACAACTATTGAGTCTCCTAGGGACGAAATTTGTCCTAAACAACACCATAATAGCCCCCAAATCCGAAAATTATAGAAAAACTCGAAATGGCCTTAAACCCCTATATTCCATCTTCAGCAAATTCTCAAAATTAAACAACTAAACCATAAGAGGGTGAAAGCCCAATAGAAGAGGAAGAAAACTCACCTAAAATGGAGGTGTTTGGCGCCGGAAATTGGTCAGAATCCGGCAAGACAAAGGGGAGCCAAATTGTTGGGTTTTCTGGGTTTTCTGTGCGCGCGGTTAGGCTAGCTGGAGGAGTGCTGGGGGAGGTCGCCGGCCTGAGGGAAGGTCACCGGAGAGTGGCGACTGCGAGGGGAGGCCGGTGCTGCGCACAGAGGGAGAGAGCAGAGAGAGAATACGGGGAGAGTGAGAACGAGGAGAGAGAGAGAGTAGGCTCGGGGGGTGTGCTCGCCGGAGGTCGAGGACGGCAAGGTGGCCGCCGATGGTGAGTGGCGGTGGCTGGGGTTGGTGCGCGCAAGGGAGGGTGCGGGAGTGGAGTGAGAGAGAGTGCCGGGGAGAGAGAGATAAAGGGAGGAGAGAGAATGTTCTAGATAATGCTAGAGAGAGAGATCCTTTTTAAAAAAAAAAATCTGATTTTTAAACCCAATTTGTCAATTTTACGAAATTGCCCCTCGCTTCAAACGTCCATATCTCTTAAACCGTAACTCGAAACGATGCGTGCTACGTGTCTACGAACACGTGGACTCGAAACCTTTCCAACGGACCCAAAGTCAAAATCGAAAGCCCATTTATTTTAAAAGTCAACTTTGGGTCAAGCCCAAATTTAAAACAAAAATAAAAATAAAAATTTTAAATCCAAACCCTTTTTATTTTCCAAATAAATCCCAAAATCTTTAAAATACAATCCAACATCCTTTATAAACCTCTTAAAAACATAGTTAAATAAAAATTTAAATTTCTAGTGGAAATTTGGGTCGGGTCGTTACAATTTCTATATTGCAATGTTGAAATTCGGGGTTCTAGTTACTTTAACTGGATAAATCTTAGCGCTGGAATAATTAAGTCATAATTCATTGGTTGATTGTATGATTAACTATTTTTATTTTTTTTTGGTGCGAGGAACTTATCATGAATCCACTTAATTTCTGCTAGGGTGGCCGTCGGGCTTGCTTCTATTGGACTTGGGGTTGGTCAAGATACTTTATTGCTTAGCGTGGTTTTTATGGAAGCTTTAACAATTTATGGGCTGGTTGTAGCATTAGCTTTTTGATTTGCGAATCCTTTTGTTTAATCCTAAAAATACAATTTTTTTTATTTCCTTGGATTTGCTGCTCTTGTTATTTTTTGAATTATATTAAGATTAAGTTAAGGTTTAACTCCTACAATTAAATTACTTAGGGATTTCTGTATTTTTTTGGTTGACAAATTTTTATTAGGATTATTCTTTTGGGATTTAACTCTGAAATAGAAATGCATGTATTGATTCTTGAAGATTTGTTTGGGTGAGGGCTAAGGAGAGATATGAGACGTGAAGGAGATTCATGGGGAAGGAGGAGAAGAGCTGCCATGGCATTGGGAGGAAGAGGATGGATGACGATGGGGGTAGGGGTATTAGTGTGATTTAGTTGTTTAAAGTAATATTTTATTATTAAATGATTTTTTTCTCTCCTCATTATATTATCATAAATTGTTAATTTGAAATAATTAAATATTCTTATTTCACATTACACATGTCAGTTTTGGAATGGAAGGTAATGCTACTACACAGTCTACACCACCCCTAAAATTCTTTAAGGGTGGTGAGCAAAAATGAACTCCATACTTACCAATCCAACAAAGAAACGGACTACTACTTCTCATCCAAGTTTTTCTCACTGCCATGCGCTCTGCAAAGTGATTAATTAGTAGCAGAAAGAACCCCAAGAAATAGTCGAATAGGACTAGCTTTCCACTTCTCTGACATCTCCAGCTAGTACTCTCGGTGAGAAACTTGGATGAGAAGAGGGAAGAGAGGTAGCATAAACAGAATGAACATCCACATTTCCTTTAATTGCTAATCCAGTTGCATCTTCAAGTGTAAATCCCTAAAGTTAAAGCAGAAGAATAATTAGAAAAAAGTGCATTGCATGATTGATAGGGAAATTAAAAAAAGGGAAACATAGAAGGAATAAAACTGAAATCAGATAACCAGACACTTAAGCTATAGATATGATTAATTGATCATTATCATAATTGATTATGGCCTTAGCATATTCCTGCCATGTCTATATATCACAAAAATAAAAATAAAAATACATAAGGTGGTTAAATGGAATGCAGAAATTGGGTGGGGGCAGGGGGGAAAGGAAACCAACAACAAGAATCTGAAAGGATATATATGTAAAACCACTTTAAAATGAAAACCATTGAGCACGATTTCTTTCCCAACAATAAGAGCCATAAGGAAGACTAGCTGACTAACTGCACTACGTGCACCAGATTTGCAATTTTGCGCAATGCAAAACTCAGAGGCAAACATAAGCAATATAGGTAGGCACAATGAAAAGTAGTAAGCGGTAGACCTCACAGAAGTTACTCATTTATGCAACATATATACCATCCGATATGGAAATGAAGTCACATGCCTGCCCCCAACATTAATATGGAATCCATCCACACCAGCACTTATGGTCAGGATAAACAGTCTCCCTTCCGTAAAGGGAAATGGCCAGCTGGTAACTTCTGGCTTCTGCTCACGCCCTATGAATCGCTTAAACCATGAGGTACTCTTGGTCTTGGACTCCTTTGAGTCTACCATATCATTCCGCGTCCACTTTTCACATCTCCCATATCCATCAACTGCCACATATGTGGATTGGTTAAAAACATGTTACAACCCACTGTTGAATATTGTTGGGTTGATTCAAATTAATTTCCAGCAATATATTTCTTTTTAATCTCAGTTATATTGGTCTAGTCGTTGCTTTCCTATATTCAGTATTGTTGACTGATTCTAAGTTTCTGTTATACCACTTCTTTATCCATTATCTACAAAGTTATTGGTTGCTACTTTTAAGGGCCACTAATTAACTAAGATATTATCAAGCCATCAGTTGCTATTTTTGGGGGTTAGTGGATGTGACTTATTTCAATCCAATGGGAAAACTCTTTGGCTGACTTCTATATATTCTGGTTGAGCTACTCATAAAGGAAAAAACAGAGAGTTTCTTTTCTTCCTATCCTCTACATTACTTTCATTCAGATTTGGTGTGTAGTTGCTCAAGCTAAGTTCGACTCGACTAGATATTGGGTGTGCACCCTTATCTAAGAGTGGGCTGTCGAATCCTGGAGACCGGACGCCATCACCCTGCTGCATCGGTTCAAGAACCTGAGGGGGCGAAATCGGTTTTAAGGACAACGGACTACCGTGCTTCAGCCACCATCTGATAAGTTGTTCTATTGAGATTAATTTTGAGTTTTCTGATCCTTGTATTGTGTTCCTAGTATTCAGATTTGCAACAATCTTAAAACCGATCTCGACTATGGAACGCAACATCATAACTCAAGTTCCTGACATCACCAAATTGGAAGCATTTGATGGAACCAACTACAAAAGATGGAGTGGCAACCTATTGTTCATCCTTCAAACAATGAATGTTGATTTTGTGCTGACACAACCAAAGCCAGATGATGAGGAATATGGTGCTGAAAAATGGCACAAGGCTGAACATCTCTGTAAGAACTATATTCTCAACGGTATGGCCAATGAGTTCTATGATCTTTATTATAATTATTCTTCTGCTAAAGATATATGGGATGCTCTTAAAAAGAAATATATTGTTGAAGACGCTGGCACCAAGAAATTTGCTATTGATAATTTTTTGGATTTTAATATGGTTGATGAAAAATCTGTTTCTGCCCAAATCCTTGAGTATCAGCGTCTTGTCAATGATATATTATCTGAAGGTTCTACTATAGATGAAACCTTTCAGGCTGGGGCCCTCATCAAAAAATTACCCCCATCTTGGAAGGAATATAAAAGTTCCCTCAAACATAAAAGGAAAGAATTGACCCTGCAAGAACTCATTGTCCATATCCGAATTGAGGAAACCAACCGAACTCGTGAAATCAAGGAAAAAGCCAAAGAAAACACTACAAAAGCCAACCTCGTGGAATCCAAAACCAATAAGTCTTTCAATTCAAGAAATGGTCCCAACAAGAAATTTGAGCCAAAATTCAAGAAACAAGGAACCTTTGATTTCAAACAAAAAAATAAAGGAAACTGTTTTGTATGTGGAAAAGCAGGTCACCATGCAAGTGAGTGCCGACATCGGAAGACCCGAGATTATACAAAGCCACAAGTTAACATTGTAGAGTCTGAAGAAGAAGTAATTGCAGCTGTTGTTTCAGAGGTCAATTTGGTTTCCAATGGCAAGGATTGGGTGGTGGACACTAGAGCTACCAAACATATTTGTGCTGATCAGAGTCTATTCTCTTCCTATGAACCAATGAAAAATGGAGAGCACATCTTCATGGGGAATTCTCAAACCTCACCAGTGGCTGGTAAGGGTAAAGTTATGTTGAAGCTCACCTCCGGTAAGATCCTCCAACTCAATGATGTTCATCATGTGCCTGAAATTAGGAGGAATTTGATTTCTGGTTCTTTGCTTAATAAGGTGGGTCTTAAATTGGTATTTGAATCTGACAAAATTGTACTCACAAAAAATGGGGAATTTGTGGGTAAGGGCTATTGTAGTGATGGTTTGTTTGTACTGAATGTTCTCTCTGTTATGAATAAAAATGCCAGTACTTCTTCTGCTTACTTGACTGAATCTTTAAGCATGTGGCATAATAGATTAGGACATGCAAATGCACAGACAATTAAAAGGATGCATAATGTAGGCCTAATCTCTGACTTTTCTGATTCTAGTTTTGGTAAATGTGAAACTTGTGTTGAATCAAAAATTATTAAAAAGCCTTTCAAAGCTATAGAGAGAGAATCTGTTTTATTGAGTTTAATTCATTCTGATTTGGGTGATTTTAAAAGTAATATAACAAGAGGAGGAAAAAAATATTATATCACCTTTGTAGATGATTTTTCTAGATACACCAAACTGTATCTTTTAAGATCAAAGGATGAAGCATTTGAGATGTTCATCAAATATAAAACTGAAGTAGAAAATCAATTAGATAAAAAAATTAAAAGGTTAAGGTCCGATAGAGGTGGGGAATATGAATCTGCAATTTTTACAAAATTTTGTGAAGATAATGGAATAATACATGAAACTACTGCACCTTATTCACCTGAACAAAATGGAATAGCTGAACGGAAAAATAGAACACTTAAAGAAATGATGAATTCTTTGTTGATTGGTTCAGGTTTACCAACAAACTTGTGGGGGGAAGCTATTCTAAGTGCTTGTCATATCTTAAATAGATTGATAAGTAAAAAATCAAATATAACACCCTATGAGCTGTGGAAAGGTTACACACCTGGTCTAAAATATTTAAAAGTGTGGGGGTGTCTTGCAAAGGTTAGAATACCTGAGATTAAAAGGAAAAGAATTGGCTCTAAAACTAGTGATTGTGTGTTTATAGGTTATGCTATTAATAGTGCTGCTTATAGATTTTTAGTTATTAAATCAGAGGTATATGATTCTAATACAATTGTAGAGTCTCGAGATGCCGAATTTTTTGAAAATATTTTTCCAATGAAAACTAAACTTGACAATAAGGAAAAATTAGTTGAAGGTTCAACTAGTCAAAGTTGTGACCAAAACAAAGAACCTGAAATTAGACAGAGTAAAAGGGCCAGGAAAGGAAAAAGTTTTGGTGATGATTTTCTTACTACTTTCTTGGTTGAAGATGACCCAAAAACTTTTCAAGAAGCTATTTCATCCAGTGATGCTAATTTGTGGAGAGAAGCAATAAAGATGAATTAGACTCTATCAATTCTTGCAAAGTTTGGGAAATTGTTAGTTTACCCCTTGGTGCAAAACCTATTGGTAGTAAATGGGTTTTTAAAAGGAAATTAAAACCTGATGGCTCCATAGATAAATATAAGGCTAGACTAGTGGCAAAGGGGTTTACTCAAAAGAAAGACATAGATTATTTTGATACCTTTTCACCTGTGTCAAGAATTACCACAATAAGAGTGCTGCTAGCTATTGCATCGGTACATAAACTTATAATTCACCAAATGGATGTTAAAACAGCCTTTTTAAATGGTGAGTTAGATGAAGAAATTTATATGGAGATACCTGAAGGGTATGATATTCCTAGAAGGGATAATAAAGTTTGTAAATTAGTTAAATCTTTATATGGGCTGAAACAATCACCTAAGCAATGGAATGAAAAGTTTAATTCAGTTCTTCTCTCTGATGGCTTTATTGTGAATAATGGTGATACATGTGTGTATAGTAAAACATGTGATAATGCATATGTTATTTTGTGTTTATATGTTGATGATATTTTAATCATGGGAACTAATTTGGATGTTGTGATTTCGACTAAACAATTTTTATCTTCTAAGTTCAATATGAAAGACCTTGGTGAGGCAAATGTAATTTTGGGAATTAAAATAGTAAGGCTAAATGAAGGCATTGCTTTGTCCCAATCACATTATGTAGAGGCAATTTTAAAGAAATTCGGTCATCTTGAAAGTGAACCTCTAAGAACTCCTTATGACTCTAGTATACAATTGAAAAAGAATAGGGGTGAAAGTATATCTCAATCTGAATATGCTAAGGCCATAGGGAGTCTATTATATTTAATGAATTGCACAAGACCTGACATTGCCTATGCAGTCCACAGATTAAGTAGATATACTCATAATCCTAGTGGGGATCATTGGGCTGCTGTGTGTAGGGTGTTTAGATACCTTAAAGGGACAATTAATTTTGGTCTTACTTTTCCTGGTTATCCTCCTGTGTTGGAGAGTTTTTGTGATGCTAACTGGATCTCTGATAGTGATGAACTAAATTCCACAAGTGGCTATGTGTTTTCTTTAGGTGGTGGAGTTGTATCTTGGAGATCAGTTAAGCAAACTATTAAAGCTCGGTCTACTATGGAAGCCGAGTTTATTGCTATGGATATGGCAGGAAGTGAAGCAGATTGGTTAAGAAGTCTTTTAGTAGACATACCCATATGGACTAAACCTTGTCCAGCAATTGCTCTTCATTGTGATAACCAAGCTGCTATATCAGTAGCAAAAAACAAGATCTATAATGGGAAGAGCAGACATATACGCTTGAGGCATAAATTAATAAGGCAGCTGCTTAAAGATGGTGTGATTTCTCTAGACTTTGTGAGGTCAAAAGAGAATCTAGCTGACCCTTTAACAAAGGGACTTGCAAGGAAGCTAATTGAAGAGACATCGAGGGGAATGGGACTTAAGCCACTAGAATGAACCATCTGTGGCAGCAACCCAACCTTTGTGAATGGAGATCCCATGAATTAGGTTCAATGGGTACTAACAAGTCACTTAAATGGTAAGTATATGCACTACTTATTTGTCCCTTCCTATGGTGTATATGATATATATAAAGATAGTGCTAACTGCAATATGTGTAAGGTTGAGTAATATACTCTTAATGGATCCATAGCCTTATTTTGGTGGTGTGTGATGTTGCAGTACACACTTGATGGAATCCACCTATTCAAGTGTGAAGGTGGGGCCGCCTTCTATGAGAAATTGGCTAATTCTCTAGAGCACTTGTGAAAATCTAGGAGAAGATGCATGGCCTAAACGCATCAAACCGAGAACTTAGCTGAGTTTTAAATTTATTGTGTGTGTGGTATGATTAGTGGTTTACCTCAAAAGAAATTGGGTTCAAGAAATTTATTTCACCCATTTTCTGTAGATCCTGTCTGCTTACACTAAGTGTTGATTCAAGTCCAAAAGACATCAACATTAATGCACATAAATTTAGTTATTCAATTCACATCAAATTTGAATCATGTGGGGGATTGTTGAATATTGTTGGGTTGATTCAAATTAATTTCCAGCAATATATTTCTTTTTAATCTCAGTTATATTGGTCTAGTCGTTGCTTTCCTATATTCAGTATTGTTGACTGATTCTAAGTTTCTGTTATACCACTTCTTTATCCATTATCTACAAAGTTATTGGTTGCTACTTTTAAGGGCCACTAACTAAGATATTATCAGCCATCAGTTNAGTTGCTATTTTTGGGGGTTAGTGGATGTGACTTATTTCAATCCAATGGGAAAACTCTTTGGCTGACTTCTATATATTCTGGTTGAGCTACTCATAAAGGAAAAAACAGAGAGTTTCTTTTCTTCCTATCCTCTACATTACTTTCATTCAGATTTGGTGTGTAGTTGCTCAAGCTAAGTTCGACTCGACTAGATATTGGGTGTGCACCCTTATCTAAGAGTGGGCTGTCGAATCATGGAGACCGGACGCCATCACCCTGCTGCATCGGTTTTAAGGACAACGGACTACCGTGCTTCAGCCACCATCTGATAAGTTGTTCTATTGAGATTAATTTTGAGTTTTCTGATCCTTGTATTGTGTTCCTAGTATTCAGATTTGCAACACCCACATGGTATATAGCTAAGTGGAACAGTTTATATATATAATCTACACAACAAACAGCTACACAATAGAAAGAAGGGGGAAAATGTTTTAGGGTGGGTATAGGATACCAAAAAAGTTTCCCATCCTTTGAAATTAATAACAACATGAGTACATGCAGGACAATCCGGACTGTTCAGGAAGAGCCAACAAGTATAAGCAACCCGGCCACAAGGTAATACTATGGTATATAGCTAAGTCAAATGATTTATAACTTTATATACATAATCCACATAGCGAATAGCCACTACAAGAAATGTGAGCAAAACCCACCCCTCAATATTGGTGGCACAAAATGAGGTGAGAATTGGGAACTTTAGTTCCTATTGCCCAATTGCCACCTCATTCTATGCTACCAATGAGGGTGGGCTTTACTCACATATCTTGTAGTGAGCCACACAATAAAAAAAAAAAAAAGGAGGGAAATGGAGTCTCTATTCTAAGAAGCATACAAAAGTTTGGAACTAGAGACCAAATCCGTATGCTAAACCCTCGACAGATATTTGCTACGGGTGCAACAAGCCAAGTCACAGATCTAATGTGTGTCCAGAATGCAGACAAGCAAACTATGTGGAAGCCGGAGCAGCTGAAGATGTAGAGGTTGAATCCAAAAGTGATAATGTTTACACTGAGGTTGGATTTGCGCAGGAGGATGAGGAAGATCGTGAACGAGTCAATATATTGATACAACATGTTCTTTTGGGCGACGAAATGTCTTCGTCGACAGTTTGGTCGCCCAAGCCATGACGCCCAAGACTTTAGGCGACGAACAAGTAAATTCCGTCGCCCAAAGATACATGGGGCAACAAATTTTGTTCGTCTCTTGAGGAGACTTTGGGCGACGGACATATTGTTCGTCGCTCAAAGTATGTTTAGACGGCGGAATTGTTCATCGCCTAAACATACTTTGGGCGACGAAATTCTTATTCCTCTCCCAAAGCATGTTTAGGCAGCGGAATTGTTCGTCGCCTAAACGTACTTTGGGCGACGAAATTTTTATTCCTCTCCCAAAACATGTTTAGGCGATGGAAGTGTTCGTCGCCTAAACATACTTTGGGTGTCGAAATTCTTATTCCTCTCCCAAACCATGTTTAGGCGACGAACAATTTCATCGCCTAAACATACTTTGGGCGATGAAATTAATTATTCCTCTCCCAAAGCATGTTTAGGCGACGGAATTATTCGTCGCCTAAACATACTTTGGGCAACGAAATTAATTTTTCCTTGCCCAAAGAGTGTTTAGGAGACGAACAATTTCGTCGCCTAAACATATTTATTTAAAAAAAAATATTTTTTATTTAGATTATATATTTGAATTTAATATTTAAAAAAAAAAATCTTTATTCAAAAACTATATAACACAAAATTAATAAATTTATATATCCAAATATTCATACAAAGTAGCAACAATTTATTATCCAAATATCCATACAAAGTAGCAACGATTTAATACTATATGCAAATATAATCGGTACATACAATCACTAATGGCCCCTAGGTCAGTAACATCATCGGCACCGGTGGAGGAGCCTGGCATGCACTGGTCAATGTTCGGTGGCAGCACAAACCCAGGTACGATCCTGGCCAACTGGCCGAACATCTGCTCCATCTGATGCACCTTACTCATCTGTTATGCATATGCCGCTCTAGATTCTTCTAGCTGACCCCTCAACAGCTGCACTTTAGTAGACAGGTTGATGAATTCTGCAGATGGCTGAGACGAAGACCTGGCGCTGAGATCACGAACCCGACGCGCTCCCATTCTGTGTATCTCCCTATCATGCCTAACACCCAGTGTCTCTGTCATAATACGAAGACCGGCATCGCGATCGGGGACTGAGATCGACTCCAACGGAGTGTCCGGAGGGTACTGGCTGGCCACCTTCTCTAAATAACTCGCCTTCTTGGCGAGCATCTCAGCCTTTAAAATGTTTACACAAGTTAGAAATTAGAAAATTAAATAAAAATATAAAAATTTTTGAAATAAAACTAAAATATAAAAAATTAACGTGCTTCGCCATGCCTTTCTCGTTGCCGGGTCGACCATAAACATCCCCGTAGTTGTCGAGTTCCGGAAATTGCGAACCAGCCTGAAAAAAAATGTAATGTTGACAAAAACTCAAGCAATACTAAGGAATATATATATTAAATTAAATAATGGCGCACCTGACGATACGACTCCATCCGGTATGAGAAGGGCATCGAACCACCATAATGATCAATCCTTGCGGGCGCTTTCCGGTTCTTAAGATTGGCATTCGACTTCTTCTGTTAAATATTAAGCAAATTGTAAATGCATTAGTGCATATATGATAAAGGAATAACATAAGAAAAGAGGTTTTTGAAGTTTTAAAATGATATAACATACCAAAAATTCTGGACTCTGAAAATGAGTGCACAACCACTGCCACTAATCAAACCGAGATGCCATCTCCGGAGGAGGGCTGGCCAATGCCTCATCTACCGATCCAAACATGTTATATTCCCTGTGCAGCTCATGCTTCTATTGTGTGTAAACTTTTCTCAATAACTTCTCCATATACCTAATTACATCTGAATCCTCCATCCGAATGTCATAGTTTACCTAAAAAAAATAAATATTAAATTGTTAGGAATGATCAAATTCATCATTTTGTATTAATCGAAATATACTCACTGAGATGGAGCCCATAATGCTCCTCTTGATGGCGTAATCAACCTTTTCTCAACTGGGGAAAAGCATGAGGCAGTCGGCACGGATAATCGCCCCGACAAAGGAAGCGAAAGTACTATGGACCTCCTTGCTCGGTCGTAGCTGATCTTTCTCAAGAATGATTCGAATCCTCTCGTTCGTTGTGCGCGTGATTCTGGACGACTTCAACTCTCTATTTATCCCCCTCGTGTTTTTGGTACCTACAAAAGAAAATATAACATATTAATTTCATAGTAATCTTATAACATCTAAAAAAAATTAAACCTAAACACAAGTGCTGTGAAAACATTTTTCTTACTCTCTGATGATGAGGCAGTACGAGTGCATGACGCAACATTATCATATACACCATAATGGTGACCACGTCGGGCCCTCCGTGCCGACAGAATCGCAGACCCAGTACTCGATGAGAGATCTGGGGCTGTCGCCGGGGTCGATTCGCCCTAGACTATGAGGCCGACATGTACTGCAGGGGCGAGCTGGGCTGTAGGGGCGGATATGGATGCTGAACTGGACCTCCGAGATCCACCCCTGTTTGAGATCAAACTCATCTACACAATTCAATAAATATTTATGTTAGTCAAAAAGAAAACTAAAGTAATGACTTACTAATTTGAATCACCATTATCACTTACTAATCTGAATTACTATTAGACATACTCATTTCATCATCATCATCATCATCTATACCATCAACATCATTATCATCATCATCGATACCATCAGCATCATCATCTTCATGTTCATCATCTTCATCATCTTCATCATCATCATCATCGATGAAATCATTAACATGAATTTGGGGAAGTCGCCCAAGATCAATTGATAAAACATCGATCTCAATTGGAAGAACGTCATGTATCTCGACTTGTTGTATGATAACATTGTTGTATAGATTGGGTATGGTCGAAGATGAATCCTCTTGATAGGCCACGTCATTCTGATTTTCCTTTTGCGGAATATCCCATATATTTTGATTCTGAATCATCTGAGCTACTTTCCAACCCACACCCGCCTTAGGATCATCCAGATAACATACTGGTTTCGCCATAGTAGCAAAATTAAATGGATCATTCTCATACCATCGAGTGTTTGTATTCACACATATTAAGTCATAATCGAGTTTAATACTGTTGTTTCTATTCGGGTATGTATTAAACCAATGACACTTAAATAACACAACTTGAAAGCGATGCGAGTACAACACTTGATGTACACTCGTCAGCTTATCGTAGAAATCTACCGTGCCAGTCTCCAAGTGCCCTACACAAACCCCGCTATTTTGAGTGCTTAAGATGTCATCTCGTTGTACAGTTAAAAACTTAACTCCATTCACATTTCATCCGGAAAACGTTTCAACCCATTGAATGTCACTCGCCAAACTCATTAACTCATTGTATAATGGCGAATTATCATCAGTCAGCTTTTCAATCTGTTAAAATACAATGTAATTAATATAATACAAAAAACATACAAACACATGAACGAACTGATCATTATTGTCAATAATCACTTACATGTTTCTTAAACCATTTAGGAAACAATTCTCGATAATTTTTCTCTACACGTTCCTTGTCCCATGATAATGATTTTACCACCTGCAAAACAAGGGTCAAACCATACAAAATACTTGCAAGAGAACAAGGTTGTTGTAGTATACAACAGCTCAAGCAAGGTCGATCTCCTCAGGGACTGGTATGAACAGTGGATGAGTTTTGGGGTATTTAACTCAGTTAACTCTATAAATTGGACTAAATTAACAATACTAAAGTCCTAACCTACGTGATGTAGACAAAGTATCTAAAATGGGGAATTGATTTATAGACTAATGACCTAACAAAACACGCAAAAATAGCCACAAGAGGTAGCGAGAATAGCTTAAGAAAATCAAATTGACAAAGCACTAAGGTTCAGCCTTCACCATTAACAATCCTACGTATTTCTCTCAATTACTTAAGTGATGGAACACAAGCCACTTTGAAGGTTAGGTTTCCCTTATGTAAGCTTTACTCGTGACATTCGGGCTAAAGCGTATACCACAACATGCAATTCGTCCATGACATTTAGATCAAATTTTAATATGAGCGATTCATTAAACTCTGTGAAAACCTTTTGATAACCCATGCAATCCTTAAGAGCGTGACATTCGCCTTAAGAGAAATTACAATTCTCAATCACAAGAAGCTATGGCCAATTTTTAATGTGACATTCATTCAAAATTGCATCAAATCACTTTTCTAAACACCCTAATGATGATCAATCATCAAGACACAAAGATAGTATAAAATCAGTGATTGAAAATATCAAAGTAAACATGGACCACACTTAAGCAACCGAAAGCAAACTCTACATATTCATGTTAAGGCTCACGGCCTCACCCTAGCAAAGGGATTAGTTCTGCATAATCATATTAAACAAAAATAAACATGAGAAAGTAAAGACACCCTTGACAGCAAATACAGAGGCTGAATGTCCCCTGTTGCACGCAGCTCTCAGAAAAAATCCTTCCTCTCTTCGTCCCCCCTTCCTTTTTACTAGGGCATCCCTCTTATAGGTTTTTGAAAACAGAATCCTAACTCCATAGGGACTTCCAGACCGTCCAAGCAATCCTTGGCAGAGAGGGAAACTTAAAATAATAAGTTACTAATTTAAACTTTCCTATTCTTAGTTGGACATCACAGCAGTGCACCGCCTTTGATCGTTGGATGACCAAATCATCTTCGAATTTGATGAATCAGATGGCGTTAGAAAGGTATGGACGTCAGCTTCCAAGGTCAAGAAGGAAGTTTCTTTGAATAATGCTTTTAGAATGGACTTTCTTCACCCGCAAGCTTCGGAGGTCCAATCTGTTCGGTCTGGAGTTTGGGCTGACTTCACTTGAAAAACTGTATCAATTGGCTAGGTGGAAAAATCTAGAAAAATCACACAATGAACTTCAAGATGTGTTCTTTCATCTCCAACCGACTTTACTCAAAAATTCCTCTGTTTGCATGTATTTTCACCAAATGCCCTTATGCTGCTCCTGAGATAGAAAATGTGAGAAAGTATCAAAAACACTTACAATCTTCTAACTAAATGGCACAAAAACTAAGTGAAAGAGGTATATACATGTAGTATAATATTCATCTTATCAAACATGCCCAAACTTAGATTTTTGCTGGTCCTCAAGCAAAATAAAAAGCAAAGAACAGAAACACAAGCTTTAGAAAACGGATTTTACTCCTTCATTAGTCCCAGGAGCTTATGTCACCTTTAAAACAATTAGAGATTAATTAGCTTGCTTCAATTCCCAACTCAGAGGTTTTATGAAGAACAAACCAACAACTTCCACAATCCATTTCAAAGCCAAATAAGACTCAAAATGTCATATAACTCTTAGCTTCAACTTCGAATTCTCACAGGTGTTTCTCTCAGAATAAAAGCACTCAGAAGTTGGTTAAAGATCTCTCTCAAACATATGTGAGTAGATTGATGTAGATAAGAAAAGCTAAATCTCACATATATATCATGAAAAACGAACTAAAGTGGAAATTAAAATTATGATCTCATGAAAGGATACCAATTACCATGAATTTGAACCAGATCTCAACTAACTCCCCATAATCATACCATATTGCTCTTAAGATCTAGTTAGGACTTTTTCTTTTAGGTTGTAATGAACAGCTGAGGGTGAAGGTTAAAGGAGGAAACACAAAGATCTAAGGAAGTGATAGAAAACAAACTCATGGTTCTTTGCCACTTTTGAACTTTGCGGCACAGACTAGCTTTTTTTTTTTTTTTTTTTTTTTTTTTTTTTTTTTTTTTTTTACTTTAAGAATTTCCCCCCCAAACCCCCCCTCTTTTTTTTTTTTTTTTAAGGGGGGGGGTACGGCATAGATGTATTCTTTGACTTCTTGATCTTTCACAACACATTTTTCTTTTCAGGCCTTGCGCAAATTCTCTTTCTTTTTAACCATAAGCGAGCCTCTACAACTCCTTAGATAGGGTAGGATAATATAATGAAAGGGTGATTCCCCCAAACTTGAGGATTGGCAGTGATAAAAAGGTTTAACAAAGGAAAGGCTTTATTTTAAGGCTCAACCGGGTGACTAAGGATAAAATTGTATCAAGGTTGGCTTGAAAGGCTAGCAAATGTTCCAAAGATGGCCTACTATCCTTTCCTAAAAGCAAAATGATAATTTCATGACAAGCCTTGTTAAGATGCAAAGATTCATATTGATGATATTCATAGCAATTGATCAAAAGAAAGATAATGAGATCATCTATATATCAATAAAGAGCACAGAAAGAAAAATAGAGTTGATTTGTAATCCCTCAGAAATAAAGAATGGTTGCAAAAACTCACAGGGTATTAAAAGTCTCCACAAATATGTATGTAACAATTCAGCCTTATTTAACTCATCAATTTCTTGCTTTAGTTATAAGGTTCATAAAATTTATTCC
>QANW01011538.1:376933-397096 GCA_003254865.1 Dryas drummondii | reverse complement strand
GGGGGGGGGGGGGGGGGGGGGCTACTCTAAAGGTCTTAATGCAAAATTTGGGTGCCTCAACCCCCAAAATGTAGGCTCTTGGCGTCTCAGCTGGTACTTAACATTTGTTCTCGGTCATGTGAGTATGAAAGTCACTTCACCAGTCCACAATAAGACTTAGGAATTTGCTAGAGGGCTCGTAACAACTGTACCTACAACAAGATACCAGAATTAGAACTTAGATGCAAAAGAATACGTAAAATAAGCAAAAAATCACTAAAAATAAAAAAGAAAAGATAGGTGCTTGGGTTGCCTCCCAAGAAGCGCTTGATTTAATGTCTATAGCTAGACATTGCTGAAGACAATATGGCTCAGTTAGCAGGTTCTGTCAAAGAGAGTGATTCCTTAGCAAGATCATATGGGGATTCCTTGTAAAGCTTCAGGCGGTGTCCATTGACTTTGAACACAAAACCAGTATGCATATTTTGTATATCTACAGCTCCATGAGGATAAATTTGAGTGACAAGGTATGGACCATTCCAACGTGATTTGAGCTTTCCTGGAAAAAGCTTCAGCCTTGAATTAAAAAGCAAAACTTTCTGGCCGGGATGAAACTCTTTACGAAGAATGTGAGCATCATGAAACTTCTTGGTCTTATCCTTGTAAATCTTTGCATTCTCATAGGCCTCATTACTTATTTCTTCAAGTTCATTCAACTGCAACTTCCTCTTCTCTCCTGCTGCTTGGGAGTCAAAATTTAGCTGCTTAATAGCCCAATATGCCTTGTGCTCAAGTTCCATAGGCAGATGGCAGGCTTTTCCATACACCAAACGAAAGGGAGACATCCCAATTGATGTCTTATATGCTGTCCTGTAGGCCCACAGAGCATCATTAAGCTTTAAACTCCAGTCTTTTTGAGATGAGCTCACCGTTTTCTCGAGAATTCTCTTAAGCTCTCTATTAGATACCTCAGCTTGTCCAGATGTCTGTGGATGGTAAGCAGTGGCGACTCGATGAGTGATATGATATTTGGCAAAAAGGGTAGTGATGGTGCGGTTTAAGAAATGCTTCCCCTCATCACTAATGACAGCACGAGGGACTCCAAACCGTGGGAAAATGGTGTTCTGCAGGAAACCCAACACCACAGAACTTTTGCACGTTGGAGAAGCTATTGCCTCCACCCACTTAGAAACGTAGTCCACAGCGACTAAGATGTACAGATTGCCATGTGAAGAGGGGAAATGCCCCACACATCGAACAACTCAATCACCAAAATACTCTGCTGGGGCATCTCATTTCTTTGAGATAGATTGCCAACTCTTTGACACTTATCACATGCACGACACCAAGTATACGCATCCTTAAAGAGAGACGGCCAAAAGAAGCCACTCTGCAATATTTTGGCTGCTGTCCTTCTTGGGCCGAAATGCCCCCCACATGCATAGTGATGCGCAAACTTCAAAATGCTCTCTTGCTCTTCCATGGGTACACATCTTCTAATGATTTGATCTGCACAATGCTTATAGAGATAGGGCTCATCCCAATAATAGAATTTGACTGTGGAAAGGAACTTCTTTTTCTGTTGAGAACTGAATTCTTGAGGAACAACTCCACACGCCAAATAATTTACAATGTCTGCATACCATGGCACATGATGGGAGATACTGAAAAGCTGCTCATCCGGAAAACTTTCGTGGAGTGGAAGTAAGTCCTCCTCTTCATTACTTGGATTGACAATCCGAGAGAGGTGATCTGCCACCACATTTTCACTTCCCTTTTTATCTCGGATCTCCAAATCAAATTCTTGCAGAAGTAAGACCCATTTAATCAATCTTGGCTTGGCATCCTTTTTAGACAATAGATACTTGAGAGCAGAATGATCTGAATATACGATGACCTTAGCACCAATTAGGTAAGATCTAAACTTCTCAAGAGCAAAAATCACCGCAAGTAATTCTTTCTCCGTAGTAGCATAATTTAGTTGAGCATCATCTAAGGTGCGGCTGGCATAATATATAACATGGGGGAGCTTGTCTCGTCGCTGACCAAGGACAGCACCTACGGCATAGTCGGAGGCATCGCACATAAGTTCAAAGGGCAAACTCCAATCCGGGGCTGTAATGATGGGGGCTGAAATAAGAAGTTGTTTCAATGCATTAAAGGCGTCAAGGCATGCTTTGTCAAACGCAAATGGGACGTCCTTTGCAAGGAGGTTGCATAAAGGCCGGCTGAGCTTGGAGAAGTCCTTAATAAACCTCCTATAGAACCCAGCATGTCCAAGGAAGGACCTCACATCCTTCACAGAGGCAGGTGGCGGCAGTTTGGCTATCACATCAACTTTTGCTTTGTCCACCTCAATTCCCTGACTTGAGACTAAATGCCCTAACACAATACCCTGCTTAACCATAAAATGGCACTTCTCCCAGTTCAAAACAAGGTTAGTGTCCCTACATCTCGCCAAAACCAAAGATAAATTATCCAAGCACATATCAAAAGAATCGCCAAATACTGAAAAGTCATCCATAAAAACCTCAATGATTCTCTCAACCATGTCGGAGAAAATGGTCATCATACACCGTTGAAAAGTGGCCGGAGCGTTGCACAAACCAAAAGGCATACGCCTATAAGCAAAGGTTCCGAAAGGGCACGTGAACGTGGTCTTTTCTTGGTCCTCCGGGGCAATGGGAATTTGATTATAACCTGAGTAACCATCTAGAAAACAATAATGTGAATGCCCAGCTAACCTTTCGAGCATCTGATCAATAAAGGGCAAAGGAAAATGGTCCTTCCTAGTAGCAGCATTGAGCTTCCTATAATCAATACAAACTGGCCATCCGGTGGTCATTCTTGTAGGCACGAGCTCATTGATGTCATTCTTGATCACAGTGATGCCAGATTTCTTCGGCACCACTTGGGTAGGGCACACCCACCTGCTGTCAGATATAGGATAAATAATGCTTGCATCCAGTAGTTTCATCACCTGAGCCCTGACAACTTCCTTCATAATAGGATTCAGACGTCTTTGAGCTTCAATAGTGGGCTTGGTTTCGTCCTCCATCAAAATTCTATGCATACACATGGACGGACTAATGCCCTTGATGTCAGCGATAGTCCACCCAATCGCACCTTGATACTTGCGCAGCACCCTTAGCAATTTTTCTTCCTCAGTATCATTAAGATCAGCAGCAATAATGACAGGTAAAGTCTCATTCAACCCTAAGTGAGCATACTTGAGATGGCATGGCAATGGTTTGAACTCCAGTTTGGGAGCTTGCTCAATGGAAGGAGGGAGGGCCGACTTAGGTGTTCCAAGACTCTCATACACATGTCGCCACTTTGGGTACTGAAGTGGTGCTTTGTCTAGGGCAGCAATGAGATCCACGACTTCGTCTTCCATGTCAAAACTAGCATCATGGCTGGTAAGGCAGTTTTGTAACTCATCTTGAGAAGATCTTGAAACAAAATGGGCATGTACTATCCCATCCAAGACATCAACACGAAAACACTCTTCAGGCTCAGATGGGAGTTTGGCGGCCTCATACAATTTATATACAACTGACTGGTCCTGTATTCTGAATGTCAAAGTGCCCGCTTCAACATCAATAAGTGTCCGGGCAGTGGCCATGAAGGGTCGGCCCAGAATGAGAGGGATGTCATCATCTTCTACCATGTCAAGCACTATAAAGTCAGCTGGGATATAAAATTTATCCACCTTGATAATGAGATCTTCGATTATGCCCATTGGGTAGGTGACAGATCTGTCCGCCAATTGCAAACTAACTGAGGTAGGTTTCAACTCTCCTTTCCCTAGCTTTTGAAATACAGGGTAAGGCATAAGGTTAATGCTAGCGCCATGGTCAATTAGAACTTTTTGAAGTTCAAGATTACCAATCGTGCAAGATATAGTGAAGCTCCCTGGGTCTTTCTTCTTAGGTGGAAGCTTATGAAGAAGGACTGCACTGCACTGCTCCGTCAAAATCACCTTCTCGTATTCTAAAAATTTCTTTTTGTTGGCACACAACTCCTTGAGGAACTTGGCATAAGATGGAATTTGCTTTATTGCATGCAGCAGGGGTAAATTGATCTGGACCTTAGCTAAAGTCTTCATGAACTCTATGGCTTGTTGGTCTTTGGAACGTTGTTGCTGCCTTTGAGGAAATGGCAGTGGTGGCACATAAACTGGGCTGTCACTTGGTGCAAAAAGGGTGCTAGAAACCTGCGGAATGTGGCCTGGCCGTGCCTGGGCTTTGGCATCCTCTGCTGTTGGTCGAGTTGGGATATCACTGCTGTTACTAGGTTCTTGATTTGGCATGGCAATGGCCTTTGGCAAGCTAACTGGCACTTCTTCCAAGAGTTCCTCCTCTTCTGAATCTTCATTATTCAAGTCCCTATGTCTATTGTCATAGCTCTTCCCATTCCTTAATGTCCTGACGACTTTGCAGTGCTCTTGGCCTCTCGGATTTGGCACGGGTTGGCTAGGAAACCGTCCCTTTTCTCTCTCACTGTTTTGGTGGGCTAGCTGCCCAGCCTGCTGCTCCAGGTTTTTAATGGATGCCTTCACATTTTGCATATCTTGTGCATTGCTCTCTATATATCTTTGAGTAGCCTCCATGAATTTTGACAATTGATCTTCAATGGAAGGCTTGGGAGGCACGGCTGCTTGTTGATATGGTTGTTGATGATATGTCCGGCCTTGTTGGTTGCCACCCCAACCAAAATTGGGATGGTTCTTCGACCCAGGGTTATATGTATTGGAGAAGGGGTCGTTCCTAGGCCTATTATAATTATTCATCATGTTGACATGCTCTTGCACAAGCTCTGGAAAACTGTCTTTATTGGGGCATTGTGTAACGTCATGAGTTGGTTCACTACATATGGCACATGACTGTTGTGGACTTGGTATTGAAGAAGCCTGCAATAACGCATCTATCTTTGCGTTGAATGTCTTTTCTAACTTAGCAATTTGGGCAGAAACATGAGGAGAACCTTGAGACATTTCGAAAACTCCTCTCTTTTGGGTTTGTTCTTCTGTCCATTGTTGGGATTCAGATGCCATCATATCATACAACTCAAAAGCTTCCCTTGCTAATTTAGACATTAGAGACCCTCCAGCGGATGTATTAACTTAGCTCTTGGTGATTGCATTGAGACCGTCGTAAAAGATGTTCATTTGAAGGTCGGCATCAAACCCAGCATGAGGGCATTTGATGTAGAGTTCATTGTACCTTTCCCATGCTTCATGGAACGACTCATTTGGTTTTTGGGCAAAGGCTAATATTTCTTTCTTGAGGGCAAGAGTCTTGGAAGAAGGGAAAAACTTGTTGAGAAACTTGTCTTGCAGTTGTGCCCACGTTGTAATACTATTTGCAGGGAGTGAATGTAGCCACGTCTTGGCCTTGTCCTTTAAGGAGAACGGAAAAAGGCGTAACTTGATAGCTTCAGACGAGAAACCCCTGATTATGGTATTGTCACACGCTTCAAGGAAGTCAGCCAGATGCATGTTAGGATCGCTGTTTGGCAAACCATGGAACGAGGGCAAGATGTTGAGGATGTGAGGCTTGATTTCAAAGGTGGTGCCGTCCTCCACAGCTGGATAGGTGATGCATCTTGGCAGTGCATTAGCTCTTGCTGCCAATGAATTCCTCAAAGTTTGTCCTGCCGCAGGTAAAGCAAGAGCCATAGCTAAGACAAGTGGTCTATGTGACGATGGCAATGAAGATGGTTTGACAATAGATGTACTATTCTCAGATTCACGAAACAGATCGGCAAGAGAAGTATCACGTAGGCTGGAATCTTGTGCTAAATATCTTTCTCTAGCTAACTTCCTTGCAGTTCTCTCTGGTTCAGGGTCGTAGGCAGCAAGAGTTTGATTCTGGGACCTTGTTCCAATAACCATATACTACCTATAACCTGAAGATACAACCAAAATAATATGTCACAAATAAAGAACACAAAATACAATAATAAAAAAAAAAACAACTAAACAGCAAAAAAAATTTTTATTTTTTTTTAGAAAGTAACGAGTAATTAGCTAACTAAGCAAAATAAACACAGAAACTCGGGAACTGTTGGCACAGTCCCCGGCAACGGCGCCAATTTCTTGATAATGATTTTACCACCTGCAAAACAAGTGTCAAACCATACAAAATACTTGCAAGAGAACAAGGTTGTTGTAGTATACAACGGCTCAAGCAAGGTCGATCTCCTCAGGGACTGGTATGAACAGTGGATGAGTTTTGGGGTATTTAACTCAGTTAACTCTATAAATTGGACTAAATTAACAATACTAAAGTCCTAACCTACGTGATGTAGACAAAGTATCTAAAATGGGGAATTGATTTATAGACTAATGACCTAACAAAACACGCAAAAATAGCAACAAGAGGTAGCGAGAATAGCTTAAGAAAATCAAATTGACAAAGCACTAAGGTTCAGCCTTCACCATTAACAATCCTACGTATTTCTCTCAATTACTTAAGTGATGGAACACAAGCCACTTTGAAGGTTAGGTTTCCCTTATGTAAGCTTTACTCGTGACATTCGGGCTAAAGCGTATACCACAACATGCAATTCGTCCATGACATTTAGATCAAATTTTAATATGAGCGATTCATTAAACTCTGTGAAAACCTTTTGATAACCCATGCAATCCTTAAGAGCGTGACATTCGCCTTAAGAGAAATTACAATTCTCAATCACAAGAAGCTATGGCCAATTTTTAATGTGACATTCATTCAAAATTGCATCAAGTCACTTTTCTAAACACCCTAATGATGATCAATCATCAAGACACAAAGATAGTATAAAATCAGTGATTGAAAATATCAAAGTAAACATGGACCACACTTAAGCAACCGAAAGCAAACTCTACATATTCATGTTAAGGCTCACGGCCTCACCCTAGCAAAGGGATTAGTTCTGCATAATCATATTAAACAAAAATAAACATGAGAAAGTAAAGACACCCTTGACAGCAAATACAGAGGCTGAATGTCCCCTGTTGCACGCAGCTCCCAGAAAAAATCCTTCCTCTCTTCGTCCCCCCTTCCTTTTTACTAGGGCATCCCTCTTATAGGTTTTTGAAAACATAATCCTAACTCCATAGGGACTTCCAGACCGTCCAAGCAATCCTTGGCAGAGAGGGAAACTTAAAATAATAAGTTACTAATTTAAACTTTCCTATTCTTAGTTGGACATCACAGCAGTGCACCGCCTTTGATCGTTGGATGACCAAATCATCTTCGAATTTGATGAATCAGATGGCGTTAGAAAGGTATGGACGTCAGCTTCCAAGGTCAAGAAGGAAGTTTCTTTGAATAATGCTTTTAGAATGGACTTTCTTCACCCGCAAGCTTCGGAGGTCCAATCTGTCCGGTCTGGAGTTTCGGCTGACTTCACTTGAAAAACTGTATCAATTGGCTGGGTGGAAAAATCTAGAAAAATCACACAATGATCTTCAAGATGTGTTCTTTCATCTCTAACCGAATTTACCCAAAAATTCCTCTGTTTGCATGTATTTTCACCAAATGCCCTTATGCTGCTCCTGAGACAGAAAATGTGAGAAAGTATCAAAAACACTTACAATCTTCTAACTAAATGGCACAAAAACTAAGTGAAAGAGGTATATACATGTAGTATAATATTCATCTTATCATCCCATCCTGGATAGTCGCGATTCATTAGTTCCTCATGCTCAATGAGTAAGGAGTCAACTTCTTCGCAATTATTGAGTATGAACCAATGAGCCACCTCCATATCGTGTTTCGAGAATTCAACAGCTTGTTTAGGGGCTTCGCCAAATGGTCGTGTAATTTGAGAAAAGATAGAAAGTGTCTCATTTTTTTCACCACCGTTGTCGTTGCGTTGGGGCTGATTGAATGACGTCTCAACACTGCTGAGATACATTGCATAGTAGGTGATGGATTCATTTGCAATGTATGCCTCCACTACGGAGCCTTCGGGGTGTGCCCTGTTTCGGACGTACATTTTGTAATTACCCAACATTCTTCAAATGTAAGTACATAGTGAGAAAACTTTTATGAGTAACATAGAGCTAAACTTGGATAATAGTAACAAAAAAGTTTAGAAATTGTTACCTTTCTATTGGGTACATCCACCGATAATTGACCGGCCCAGCAATAATTGCCTCTTGCGGTAAATGTATCATCAAGTGAATCATTATATCAAAAAAGGCCAGTGAAAATATTTGTTCAAATTTGCAAAGGATGTACACAATCTCATTTTTCAATTTTACACGTCTGACACACGCAACGTCTTAGCGCATATATGCTGAAAGAACCTCGACAACCCAACAATCGGTTCAACCACATCTTCGGGCAAAAATTCTCGAATACCCACCGAAAGCAGCCGTTGCAAGAAAACATGACAATCATGACTCTTCAAGCCCAAAATTTTTCCAGAGTCTCACATTTCGTGAGATATTGGCCGCGTATCCATCTGGAAATTTGATCGATGAAAGAAACTTTAAGAATTATTTCTTATCCTCAGGCTTCACTATATAAAATGGATGCTTCTTTATCATTTTTTTCACTATTCTTCGTTAACCACAAATGTTTCCTGATGCCCATTTCTTGCAAATCTTGTCGAGCCTTAATTGTGTATTTTGATTTTCCCTTAATGCCCAAAACTGTCCCCACCAAACTTTCGCACACGTTCTTCTCAATATGCATTACATCGAAATTGTGCCTGATTTTCAACTTGGACCAGTAGTCCAACTCGAAGAATATCAACTTGTTCGTCCAATTTAGATGTGCAGGTGACCTTGACATATTTCATTCTTTGTTAGAGAGATGTTTACCAATTCGGCCAAATTCTAAGTTATTCAACTGCCTCAAGATGTCATCGCCAGATAATTCTTTAGGTTTCACGCCTATCTCCTTTTTTCCGTCAAAGGCCTCCTTATTGTGACGCCATTTATGATCCCCCAGCAACCATCTTTGGTGGCCCATATAACATACTTTACCACTGTGCCAAGTAGAAGTTATATCCTTATTATAAGTGGGACATGCCATATAACCCTTGTTGCTCCAACCTGATAGATTCCCATAAGCTGGGAAATCATTTATTGTCCACATGATTGCTGCATGCAAGGAAAACATTTTTTCGGTTGACTTATCATATGTTGACACACCATTTTGCCACAATTCTTTCAGCTCATCAATCAACGACCGCAAATATACATCGATCTCCTTGTCAGAGGATTGCGGTCCTGGAATTAATAGCGTCAGAATTGTGAATTCTTTTTTCATGTATTTTCAGGGAGGCAAATTATAAGGAACCCCGACCACTGGCTAAGTGCTGTGAGATGTGCTCATATTCCCGAATGGATTAAATCTATCAGTAGCAAATCCTAACCTGACATTTCGTGGATCCGCTGCAAAATCCGATATATCTTGTCAAATTTTTTCCATGCGCTTCCATCTGCAGAATGTCTCATCACATCGTCTTCAATCCGCTTATCTTTGTGTCATCTCATGTCACTTGCAGTATGTGTCGACATGTACAATCGTTGCAATCTTGGCTTAAGTGGGAAATAACGCAACACCTTTTGCGGAATCTATTTCTTTCTCTCTACAGACTTGTTCTTATATCTCAGCTCATTGCACACAGGGCATTTATCCTTCCCTTGGTATTCTTTGTAAAACAATACAAAATCATTCTTGCATGCATGAATTTTTTCATATCCCAAACTGAGATCTTTCAACACCTTATTCGCCTGATAATGGGTTTCAGGTATATGATTGTTCTTTGGAAGCATTCATTTCAAAATTTTCATTAACTGATCATAACTTTAATTCGAATGTTGATTAAGTACTTTCCAATGCATTAACTCCACAACAACAGTTAGCACTGAGAACTCTTCACAACCAGAGTACAATTCCCGCTGAGCTTGATTCAACAATCTCTTATACTTATCAAACTCTTCTCTTTGGACTTCGGGCAACCCATCATCTTCATCCATATTATCGCTCTTTATATCATCCTGATTGACTTCGTGATCAAGCGATGCATATGGATAAACATCGTTTATTATGCCCATCACTTGGTCATTATCATTACCAACAGATTCAGTAGACTGCAGAATTGTTCGAGCATCCGAAGAAGTCGAAGCATAAACTCTCGGTTCACCATGATAATACCATGTCGTATAGTTGTGTGACATCCCATATTTCACCAAATGAATTATGACTTCACGCACTGTCTTCCATAAAGTGTTGTTACAATTCTGGCACGGATACTTTATATTATTCTGAGCATTAACTGTCGGTCCATGATGCCTGTTTCCATATTACGTGACAATTAGAAAAAGATTTGTCACATTTCTTCATCTCTTTATGCCTCCGGTAAAGGCCCTATCCCATTCGAGAATGCACATATGTGTCGTGGTTGTTGGCTCTCACGATGTAGTTTCAATCTAGGAAAATTTCGGCAGCATCTCCCTATGGTTCTTCAAGTGCATGTAACGACCCGACCCAAATTTTCACTAGAAATTTAAATTTTTAATTAATTATTTTTTTTAAGAGGTCTTTAAAGAATGTTAGGTTGTATTTTAAAGATTTTGAGATTTATTTGGAAAATAAAAAGGGTTTTGATTTAAAGTTTTGATTTATTTGAGGGATGCTGCTATGAGGGTCGAAAGGTCTTTATTTGATCGGAGTAGAGGCGAGGCGAGGCGTCGTCATTTTCAGAGTACCTCTCAAGGACCATCCAAGAGAGGTAGTTTCAGTTCGGGTTCTTCAGGAAGTGGTGGTTTTAGAGGTGTTAGACATGGCTCTGTGGATAGTCGAGGTTCTGGACACAGTCATAGTTCTGGCTATCAGTCAGCGGGTAGCTCAGCTCGTAGCACAGCACGATTGAGTGGATCTCAGGGTAGTCAGATTCGTGGGACAGGCCGTCCTCTGTGTAGTTCTTGCGGCAGGTATCATGATGGAATGTGTCATTTAGGCAGCTCTGGATGTTATCATTGTGGACAGATGGGCCATTTTATGAGGGAGTGCCCGATGCTACAACCGGGTGATGGAGGATCTTCGGGATCGGCCCCCCTACAGGGACAGACTTCAGGGGCCCAGAGTCAGGGGCAGAGAGCAGCGGAGACTGCGGGTGCTATGTCTAGTAGTGGAGCACGGTCTAGTCATGCCAGTAGAGGTGGAGGACAGCAGAGGGGCCAGCCAGGACGCCCTAGAGCCCAGGGCAGAGTTTTCGCCATGACGCAGCAGGACGCTTTGGCTTCACCGGATGTCATCATGGGTACGTTATCTATCATTGGGCATAATGCAATATTTTTATAGGCTCTGGACACACACACACTCTTGCGTGTCACGTATTCTCGTTTTGATTGTCGATAAGAGATGAACTTTCTCGATTTGTGGGTTAGAGTGGTTTTCAAATGATTTAAAGGTTTTAAAATGGATTTATTTCGTAATGGTTTTATCCCTGAAAACTTTATCTAGGGTTTGGTGTTCTATCACATTTTTTTAGTTTTTATTTTTGAGGCGTACTTAATTTATTTAGGTTCGTTGTGGAGTGATCTTTTCATTTAAATGTCTTTGGTTTTCTCAAATGGAAGGAAATGTCAAAATTCACGCATATTTCAACTTATGGTTGTTGAAAGGAGGTTTGATTTGATGGGCGATAAGAATTTTACAAATACAATTCACTTAAATTAAGGTTTTCTACTAAATTTCGAGGACGAAATTTTTTAAGGGGGGAAGGTTGTAACGACCCGACCCAAATTTTCACTAGAAATTTAAATTTTTAATTAATTATTTTTTTAAGAGGTCTTTAAAGAATGTTGGCTTGTATTTTAAAGATTTTGAGATTTATTTGGAAAATAAAAAGGGTTTTGATTTATTTATTTTTGTTTTAATTTAAGCTTGACCCAAAGTTGACTTTTAAAATAAATGGGTTTTCGATTTTGACTTTGGGTCCGTTAGATAGGTTTTGAGCCCACGATTTCATAGACACGTAGCACCCGTCGATCCGATTTACGGTTTGGAAGATACGGATATGTGAAGTGAGGGGTAATTTTGTAAATTTATAAAAGTGGGTTTTTAAATACCCAAAATCAGAAAAATTTTCTGATTTCCCTCTCTCTCTCCAGAAAATTCTACACACTTCTCCCTCTCCCTTTATCTCTCTCTCTCCCTGCACTCTCTCTCTCGGTTTTCCTCTCCCCCGCACCCTCTCCCCTGCGCCATCACCCAGCCACCACCCCTCACCGTCACCGGCCAACGCCCCAGGCACCGACCACCCCTCGCCGACCCAGCTTCACCGGCGAGACCCCCCACCGACGTCGACCTCTCTCTCTCTCTCTCTCTCTCTTTCCTGCACATCTCTCTCTCTCCTCCCTCTGCGTGCGCACATACCCACCACAGCCACCATCGCCAACCACCTCCCGCCGACCTCGACCACCGAAGAGCCTCCCTGACGCTGACTAGCTCAGCTCGGCCCTCCTCCAGCCAGCCCAGCTCCCACACGCGCGAAATCCGGGCCAAAGGAAGCCCAGCCCGCCGCCTCTCCCTCGCCGGATTCCGACCAAATCTCAGCCCCTTTCATCCCTATTTTTGGTGAGATTTCTTCCTCTTCCTTTGGGTTTTCATTTTCCTAACTGATGTTGATTAATTTCGAGTATATAGGAATTTGAAATTTCTGGGTTTTGAAGCCATTTCGGGTTGTTCTTTAATTTTCAGATTAGAGGGCTATTTTTGTCATTTTAAATAATAAATTCTATTCCTATGAACCCCAATTGTGGTTTAAGATTGTAGGATTGAGTGGGTTTGAGGAATTAGGCATTTCTTGGTTGAATTTGGAGTTGGGGCAGCCACCTTGGGTAGCACCCACAGTAATTCCGCACCCCCACTGCCATTCGTGCATTAAGGACTATTTTGGGTATTTGTGGAATGGGTTGTTCAGCATGGCTACGTGAGTGTGATTAGAGAAGTCGAAGTTGTTTGTAAGTTTAATTTTGAACGTCGTAAATTGTCGAGTTAGAACGAGTGTTGGCCGTGATGTTAAGTTGAACACACATCTACGTTTAAGTGTCTTGAGACAGAACTAATTGTATTTCATTGATTGTCTATTTTATAAGCGAGACGACCGCAGTCCGAAACGATTCGGCGGAGGATCAGAGCTAGGATTCTCACTGTGAGTGGGACATTTGTTTCTAGAAGCATTTTATAAAATCTGTGAATTTATTTATTGATTATTTGAGTTTTGAATGAGATATAATGAATGTGGGCGAATTCTCGGTTTTTAAATGTATTTATGAAATTCCTTTGAATTAACTGTTGTTGATAAATCTTGATTTTGATGTTGGGTTTGGTGGACGGAGATGAATTTCGGGCTTTCAAATACTCTCGTTGACAGGACCGCACCCGGATTCCACCCTGAAAACCCGAAGAGGTCCTGCGGGAATCCAAAATCAAAGAAAATCCTACCGAAAATTCGGCAGAACCTCCCCTGAAAATGGACTAACCCAGAAATTTCAAAACCTGTTAAAAGCACATCTAAATCAACAACCACCTCTACCACAACCAAAAAGTTCTTATTCACCAAGGCACATGATATTCAGAGCAAAACTAAACTTCCATTGCAAAATAAAAAATTATCTCCACAACTTAAAGGAAATGACGCCGAAGAACTGAAAGTCCTGCCTCGACGTGGTACGGCCCAACCTCAGCGATCTATAACACCTGGGGGGAAAAATGTTATAAACCAAATAAAGAAAACGTGAGATAACTCTCAGTGAGTGGACAGTTTAAATAAACGAAAACATAAGTAAAATTTCTGTTTCAGAAAAATCCTTCAAAGCCACGTTTAGCTCTAAAACCTCACGTCACTCTTTGAAATCCCCCAGTTTTAAAACCATTTCCAAGCTTTAAGAATGTTATAAAACTCATGGAACTCAAGGAAAAGATAACTCAAAACACATTTCTCAATAACCAGCTATCTAGATTAACAAAGTCGTAGAAATAATAATAAAATCGAAATCATTATAAAACTCGAAAGATATTTCTCACTTAAAATCCATACTTAAACTCTGAAGATACCAATTCCATTTTCCACCATGCTATATACCCTGAATAATCCTGGCCATACACACGCGTGGAGTAAAATCCAACACGTGCAGGCAATATCCTGGCCATACACACGTCTGAATAAATCAGCACGTGTAGGCAATCCTGGTCATACGTGCACGCAGAGCGGCCCCCAAAGGGCGAAGCATCCCGACACACGGCCCAAAGCCTATATGTGTGCCGTGATGGGTCCCAAAGACCTATTAAATCTGATAACCTGTAGGGTACTGCAAAGGGTGGTTTTGAAAACCATTTTCCATAACCAAATCATAATCCTTTTTCCACCAAAAATAAATATCAAGATACTTTTCTAAAAGAAACTCAAAATCCATAAAAACCTATTGCATAATTCCAACTTAATTTCAAAATACATAAAATCAAATCACTCTTTTCGACCCAGAACTGAAATAATAAAATAAACCATATGTATAGAATAAGAAGCTGAAGTCCTTTCCAAAAGAAATTTATCAACTCCAAAAATCCATCAAGTAAAACCATATCTTAAAATTCATATACGAGGGAAAATGAAAAGTCGAAATCCGACATTTATTTATCAAATCTAAAATCAACTCAAGATGCTTAACATAATTAAATAATGAAGTTTCATAAAATTCGTTTGATTTGTCAAAAGTTCACTCTCTTATGCTATTTCTCAATTAAACTCAAGATAATCAAATAAATAAATTCATAAAGTTTAAAAATGCTTTTAAAAATAAAAGTCCACTCACAGTATTTGCCGAGCTACGCTCAACCCCTTTTTCAGAACACGTTTCTATCTCACAATTCAACACTTGTTCGCCACTAACGGTAGTCAAGAGACGAAGCTCCATCAACCTAAATCTCTCTTTCAATTTGATTCCACGTTTGGTAACCAACCGATCATATATTCGAGCTTTTCAAACCTCCTTTCTCGCGTTCCATAACCTTCGCGACTCGGTCACCTTAGCCGATGCTTATTCGAGAGTCAGTTTCATATCACTAAGACGTCCGTTCGAGGTTCGATTTCCAATTCGAGCTCTCCATCAGCTTTCAATCCACCCTGGGTCGACCTCAAAAGGAGGCTGAAAATGGCCTGAACACACCTCGGATTCGCGGCACCTATGGTGGCTTTAATGGCAACTATCAAAATACTGAATTAAAACATGAATGGTGACCTGGAACTGGAAGCCCATGAAGAGAGAAGAAGATCCATGCAAAGAACTCCATGAATGGTGGCCGGAGTCGTCAGAAATCGGCGAAAAACCGTCATTAGGGGCGTCACCTTTCGAGCTTCGATTCGCTCAGTACAGTGTGAGATAGGGTGCGTGTGATATACCAAAAGAAAGAGGAAGGAGATACAAAGCCATAGCCACCAAGATTGCATCAATCGGACATCGGACGAAGAAGTTATGGCCGGTCAAAGTTGAGAGGGTGGTGGTCAAACGGAAAGAATTTTCTGGAAAATGGGGAGGGGCTGCTGCTATGCGGGAGAGAGAAAGGGTCAGCTGGTTTTGAAAATGGCTGATTCACAAAATTACCATAATGCCCTCCAACTTCAAATGCCCATAATTTTGTCTACGTAACCTCGAATCGCGATCCGTTTTCGCCAACACGTTCGTGAGTACGATCACTTTCCAACCATAATAAGATTGAAATTTTTAAAATTACTTTTCAATTAAACCTCTTTGGAAACCCAAACTTTTTTTTTGTTAAGGGCATAACCGTCCACACCTTAATTAATTCACCAATAATGGATTTGAGGTCTGAAAAATGTTCCGTAAATTCGTATGCTTCCTCTTGCCTTGTACTATTTTCCTACCCCTCAACTTAACTTTTCTTCTTGCTTCTTAGGTCCACAACCAATAAAATTTTAAATTCATAATGAAATTTGGGTCGGGTTGTTACACTCGTATATAAGTTTTAAAACATAATTTTATTTGATGGTTTGTTTAAATTTATGGACCTTTTTGGAAAGAACTCTAGCTTCCTACTAAATCAATATGGCTCATTTATTACTTTGGGTTTTGATCGAAAAGAATGGATTAGATTTATGCCTATTGAATTTAAATTGAGCTATTAATTTACGTTTATGGATTTAAAGTTTTTCTTGGAAAAGTACGATTATTTTATTCTTGGTGGAAAAAGGATTTATTTGGGGTTATGGAAAAATGGTTTTCAAACCACCCTTTGCAGTACCCTCCAGGTTATCAGATACATAGGTCTTTGGGACCCATCACGGCACACATATAGGCTTTGGGCCGTGTGTCAGGATGCTTCGCCCTTTGGGGGCTGCTCTGCGTGCACGTATGACCAGGATTGCCTGCACGTGCTGATTTTATTCGCACGTGGGTATGGCCAGGATATTGCCTGCACGTGTTGGATTTACTCCACGCGTGTGTATGGCCAGGATATTGCCTGCCTATGCGATGCAGGAATTCCGCATAGGTGTATGGCCAGGTTATTCAGGGTATATAGCATGGTGGAAAATGAAATTGTTATTTTCAAGTGTTTTAAGTACGAATTTTAAGTGAGAAATACCTTTCGAGTTTTATAATGATTTCGAGTTTTCACTACAAGAAAAACAAGCAATGGCAACCATTTTTTTTTGGTAGGCATAGAGGCAACTGCCACTATTGCTAGTTTGTAATGTCCCTTGCCACACTGCAGTCACCATATATCATGTTGGAGGTTGGTGTTGGGGTGGCAAGGTAGCTAAGGCCACCCACATGTGAGCATGGTGGAAGCTTCTGCCAAAACCTGCAGTGTCAGTCTGACAGGTCCGGTCTTCACTAATGCTGCAGTTAGTGGGTTTCACTTGTTCACCATCTGTATTGGGGTTGCTAAATTGGTGGCTGATTGATATTAGTAATTAATGTCATGCCATGGTTTCTTCTACTATCTTGGTAACAGTGGGTAAGGATGCTCACTAATATCAACCGTTGCTTACTGGACTCCCACTATCTTCGGTATTAGTTGCTGATTTGGTTTCAGAAATTAAACACCAAACAAGAAATTTGGTGACTTTTTATATGAGATTGAGAATGCTATTTTCCCACCAAACATATTGGTTCAGTGGGATTGAATGTATGAATAGTGTCTAATTAATCTTTCATTTGCATTTTCAATTCCAATGTGCTATTATAATACTAATGATGCTTGCAATGGCGGTTACAACATATTGTTCATAAAATGTGAAAAAAATACCCTGTTATTGGAGCAAGCATGCTTAACTTTCAGTCTAGCAATCCCATTAATAGGAGGGGTATGTAGCTGAACCTCAAAGCCATATCAGAAAAATGAAAAACAAATAATGGACAACTCAAGTTGCACAGTTGAACCCACAATCACGGACTTTCTTCATTGATGCAAATACGACTTCCCATATACATTGAAATTGCATGTTTAATTCAAGTAGCGGTTCAAGTGCATAGTTACAACCACTCTAATATCCTTTCCCCATACTTTTCACATTTTGTAAAACAAAATGAAACTTATATACCAAAAACAACAAAAGCTTAATCACTAGCTGCAAAACACTTAGTCATATGATCCCAACATCACTTGACCACACTTCCAAACTTGGTGATATATATCATAGTCTAATCCATAATATAACCCACCAAGTTTATAGTTGTATCACAAAAGCTGTTCAAAATAGCAGCAGTATATTACTCAAAACAACAAAAAGTATTCTTACTGGCAGCCATGATTTCTTTCGATATGTCGATCAGTTGTGTTGTGACCTCCCAACCTCGCTGCTTGAAGCGCCTGCATCTCCCGCACCACCATCCTCTGCTCCCATGTCATTCCTAGCATGCACTTGCGCCAACTGTTGGGGACCAGCCATTCCTGCTGTAGAAAATGGCGTCCTCACACCTGGCATCTGTGGAAGGGGGAAGGAATTTGTGCCAGTCTGAACTGGGGGCAGTGGGGGTGCCAAGGATGGAGTGTTGCAGGTGCTTGTGCCAATGCTGCCCCTTAAGTAGCTGTCTAAAGCTGTGGTAAGCCTCCCATTCAAGTTGAAATCCATGTGGGACTGCTGCCTTTGAATGTTCAATATATCTTGAGTGTTTACCATTGTAATCCTCTCCAATTCAACCCGATACTGCTCCATCACATTGCGGTTGTGCTCCATCTCAAGCTTTTGAAGCTCCACTTGCCTGGTTGCCTCAGCCACCAGCAGTTGATTAGCCAACCTCAGTTGTTGAAGTTCTGCCCCAACGCCACGACGCTGAATCACCAGCCCAGGTATATCTGCAGGGGTTACCCCAATTCCATAACCCTTTACTCGTCCATTGCTCTCAGGTTCTACTACATCTGAAAATATCTTATTGCAGACAGCATGAGTGATAGGTGGGTTTTCTGGCATCTCCTCATACTCTGCCACACGCCTATCCATCTCATCCTGTCAATCCAACGAAATGTTGTTACAACATGTACATGTTTATGTCAACCAATAGAAAAATCCCACCCGCCTAATACTATTTCTTTCTCTACTGAAGTAACGTTAATGTGGCTGCATTCTTGGTGAGAGTAGTTAGTGCATCACCAAACTTACCATGATTTCCCGAGAAGCCTCGTCAATAGGGTTGCCATTTGTTCTGCGGTGAGTTAATTTGAATAGCTCAATTCGGTTTGGTTCCTGACCATCGTGATCCTGAGCCTGCAAACAAAAACGCACTCTTTAAATAATAAAACCATATGGCTTAAAAAATGCATTGCTTTCTTCAGATAGCATGTAAGGTGATAAAGTATTGGGAGTCTATTTACTTACGTATTCATCCCTCACTTGCGCGTGTGACTTCGTTCCACTAGTGTGTCCCATTAGAAGCTTCCCTCTGTTAACTGTGTTCATTGCACAGCGTTTCTATTCCATACACACCATTAGAGGCTTAATTAATAAAAGCACATTATCATGGGGATCTTTCTATGACTATCCATATCCTAAACTCAGATCACTGCCAAATAAGATTTCCTTTATGAAAAAAAAAAGATGTAGGACAAGGTCAGGTTTTGAAGATTGGGGAGTTGACCTCACTGCATGGTCCGGTTCTCCGAAACCTCCCCTAGTTAAAAATATTGCTCATGTATAATTTTTCCGATAAGAGGTCCGGACCTAAAATAAGAGGTCCGGACTTAACTGTATGAAATCCCCATTTCAAGCTGCGTCGTCCCATGATATCCGGTTCTCACAATCTTAGACCGGACCTCCCTGCGAACGAATTTCATTACACTGATTCTACATTCTCAGACGATCCGGTCCTCAAGTGTAGAGTCCGGATCATCTCCCCTCATAATATTGGATTTCTGTTTGTTTTCTTTTCCTTGCTTCAGCCAACTATGCCTACCTTGGTGATCTGAAGCTTGTTCTCCTTAAATATAAATATATATATTGCTAAGCGAGATGAATTAAACTTCCTATATCATTAAGTTAAAGCTCTCTAATGTGTTGCTTCGTAATATATTCTATAGCAAAGACAATTTATTGAAGGCATACAATCAATTAAGCATCAGCACCATAGTGAAATTACTAAACAAAACTCCATTATGAAGGGTAATTTTATATGAGCATTTTTCTCCATACTTTATACCAATGGCAGCGGATTTTACTTCTTAAAAATCCAGTGTTTCTCACCTTTCCCATGACTGAATCCCAGTGAGCAACAAGCCTCAGCCATTGGTCCGGATTTACTTGGTCATCTCCACACACCAACCTCTGGTTTGTGTTGCTGAAAGGCTTGTACCACTTCTTTTTCAAATCACACTTATGGTGCTTCCATCTCTCATTCATCTTGGCCTCTGCAATCCAACGGATTCTGTCACTCAAAACCCTTGTCCTTTCATCGCTCCAGTCAATGGTTGCCTGCAATACGGGGTAATGTCAAAAATCATGTTCAGTAAGCAGTTTAACTCAACCATGTGCTAAGGATTCTCGACGACCATATGCAAATTTACTAGAAGGTACCTCAATCTTCCCCCATGCACGGTCTAGAACACGTCCCCTAAAATTTCTCCAGTCCAGCATGTCAATCGGGAAGAGGCCGTGATCAATGGCTTGTTGCCCAAGAAACCTGGCATACCTTGCCACTGTCTTTGAAGGAGCAACAGC
>QANW01011538.1:321772-374072 GCA_003254865.1 Dryas drummondii | reverse complement strand
AGGGAGGGAGTCCATCAGCCACCAAAACTCCAAACACATTAAAACATACTGCAACCACATAAGTTTCACCTTGGGGACACCCTACAGAAAGCAGTTACATATCTTGCTTAAAACTAAGTCCTACCCATGATGTCTAATAACCCTTACTGAAAGAGGAAATAACTACATTTTGTGCAACTTCTTGGTACACTAATTCAGTAAAACTTACATTCATGGTTGTTGTCCTTGGAAAATGCTCGGAGTTACCCATGATTCATCAAAGGTGTCTGGCACATACATGTTCTCATAGCTGCACTGCCCATCATTCTGTTTGGAATTACTGGAAGCGTTCAAATTGGTGGCCCTAACATCTTCATGATCCCCATGCATCCCCCCAATTACTTTATTAGCTGGGGTGAATAGCATTGGAATCATGGGGGAGCAATGACCAGTGCTAATGAGATCCTGCTCATTACTTGGGAAGTATTTGTTGATGATACGCTTGGTCTCTCCATCTTCAATGTCTGAGGGGATCATCACAGTTTCAGTTGCTGGTGCAGGCATGTGAACTTGGGGTGCCCACACCATATCATTGGGTTGGCCTTCAGTTACAAGTGCTGGTGGGTTATAAATTAACTCACCTTTAGAGTTTCGAGGGACTCTAAGCACATATTGGTTCATTGGCACCCAAGTGTTCACTAGGGTGTTGACAAAATCTGGATCAAGTTCATTTGTGGTTGATGAGTCAGTTTGAGAGCAAGCATCGTCTGCAGGGACATCCCATTGTGGAGGCTCCTCACAGAACAATTTCCTATAAGCATTAAGGTTGACAGGTTTCCTAATTCTCCTGGGCATTGTGGGTATGGTGGAGCAATCTAATTAAGTAGGGTGGGCTAAGTGGCAGTTCATATAGAGCATTACGGCACTGGAGGACCAAGTAAACTGATTGCTTTACATTTTATACTGGAGTGGATCTCAAATAATGGCGTGGTCTTGGGATAAGATTCTGTTTAATTGCTGAAAATCTTTTTACTTAAAAAATTCCCAACACCCAAGACTGGTTCCCCATTTTTAGAACCGGACCCCAGGCTACGTCTGCCCTCTCGGGTTTGGAATGCGAACCGGACACCGATTGAGAGAACCGGTCCTTCAATTAATTAAACCCCATTTATAAAAATCCCTCCGGTTTTTTAAATGTTTTTTTTCCCCGGGTACCGTGCCTCTCCTTTATTCTTCCTGGAAAATTTTTTTTTTCCTCATTCTTCCCATTCCCCTGCGAACATGAGGTCCTTCTGCCTCTTCTCATCTTCTCTCTTCCTCTTTCAAATCCCTCCTCTAAATCTCTTTTCAACCCCGAAAATCTTCATAAAGTCTTCCTGATTTACCATTTTCTACCGCCTGCGAAGATTACCCATTGCTGTTTGAGCGTTCAAATTGGTGTTTTTCACTGATTTTCCAAGTTAGGGCTTGAAAAGGTATTTTCTTTAAATATTCGGCTATTCCAATTTATTTCCCTCAATTTCTGTTATCATTACTAACTTGCTGCTCCTCTTTGTTGTTGTTTCTTCATGCTTAATCTTGGTTGCTCATCATTTTCGAAATGGGTGGTGCTCTTGCTCGGGTATGTGGCCTCACATTCTCCAAAATTCAATTTTTTGTATCTTTGGCTTATATGTTTGTTCTCTTGTTTGGGGTTGTGGATAATTTCAATGTGACTGTGTTGGGTTTGGTCTGTGCTGTTATTGTGGTTCCGGTCCTTGTGGTTTGCATGTTGTTATGGTGCACTGTGTCATTAATTGTTGATGTCTAGAGTCATGGCCCCTAAGAAAGCATCATCTGTGCAACCCGCCCCTAAGAAACGGAGAACTCGGGCGAGTTCTCCCGAACCCCGGGAGGAGCCTACTCCTCCTACGGATTCCGTTCCTGAGTTGAAACGATTTCAGAATCCGGATTGTGAAGCACGTTGGGACGTGATAGAAAATAGAGGATTTATCTCTGAGCGTGCCTTTGTTATTGGTGACATGGATAGTGATTTTGTGAATATACTGTCCGCACGTGGTCTGCTATCCTTTGTCCAGGCATTCCCTCAATTCAATACCAATATTGTTGGTGAATTTTATGCCAATTTCCCTACGGATTTCAAACCAGCTACAAATTCCCATGTGTTTCTTCGAGAGCACAATTGCAAGCTCACTCGTGATGATATTCGCCATGACTGTCAGCTGCCCACACCTGGAAAATCTGATTACAAAAAATATCTCGCTTTCACTTCCTCCTTGTCACGGGAACAAATTATCACCACTCTTTATAATGCACCTTCGTTTGTTCCCCCTGCATCTCACCGCGTCATCTCTGGTTCTTGCACTAAACTTTTTCGCACGCTGTTTATGTTTGTTCGATACAATGTTTTTCCCACGAGTCAAAAATCCCGCATCTCTGATGACGCATGTAGGTTGATGATTGCCTTGAGTTCCCCTGATGTTCCAGTTCCTTTGGACCACATCATTTACAATCATCTTGTGGAATGTGGACGAAGTGTAAAAAATGTGCATGCTCAACTTTCGTTTCCATGTCTCATCACTCGTCTTGCTGAACGTTGGAACATTCCTGTGCTGGATGGTGATCCCCTATGGGACCCGGATAGTCCGATTGACAAGAGGGTTCTGCGCATAAGTGATGCTAGCTCCCGGTCTGTTGTGCCTCAACTTCCTCCTGAGATTCCTGCTGGTCCTACTGCTCCATCCGATCCATCTTCTTCTGGAGGTCCTGCTACACCTGACTTGGTCTCCATCATGGAGCGTCTTGACCTTGGTTTCTCCTCAGTTGACTCTCGCCTGGATTCATTGTCGGCGAGTCTTGCTGCTTATGATAACCGCATGGATGCATTTGAGGAGCGGTATACCGGGGATTTGCACGCCATCCACGCGACTCTAAGCGAACTAAAAGATCGCTTACCTGATAGTTCTTCTTAGTGCCTCTTCTATTAGGCCTTTTGGCATTTCCTAGCCAACATGGGGGAGCTGAAGTGTTTGCAGTTATAGGCTAGGACCTTTTGGTAGTAATTCAATGGTTGTCATACCTTGATGTAATTAACTTCTGAATTGAAACTGAATCTTTTCTATCTCGCTTTCCATATATTTATTAAAACTTGATAAGATTATGGTTGTGTTTGGTTGTGATATGTATTGTTTGCAGGTACAAGACTTATTACAGGTTTATGTCCCTTGTTGTGTCTTTTATTGTGTGTGTTCAAACTGTGCATCGAGGTCGGGACATCACTTTGCGGACCGGAACAACAGTGAGGTTGTTGTTATGAATCAATGCTTGAGGTCCGCACGTAAAAATTTATGACCGGATATACAGTAAGGTGGTCTAGGATGTTTTATGAATGTGGTCCGGATCTCTAAATTGAGAACCGGACTTCGAGTAAATTGGCGTTGAAACTGATACTTCGAAGTCCGGAACTTTGTCTTGAGTACGAAACCTCCAGTAAGGTAATTTCAAAATTTTGGCTTCAGGTGCGGATCCTATTGTCAGGGACTGGACCATGTGTAACGATTCCAGTTTTTGACACATTTTTAATATGACTTAAAAAGTGATCTCACTGGTCCAACAGTTGTTTTAAATGATTTAAGTTATCACCTTGGGTTCATACATTAATAACTCAGATTGGATGTGAGGTCAGTTGCTTCGTTCAAGGCAAGAGACTTGAGAGGAATTGGATCGCGCTATTGGTTGTATGTTTTTCAGATAATCATAGTGGATTCACTACTCGAATATGGTCCTGCTGTTTTTACCCAGTGGAGGGATTGTTTGTGTCAACAATTATAGTGTTATTTATGTGATTGTATGTTTGATTTATTTACTTTAGTTGATTCAATTGTGTTAATGTTTCCGCTGCGTACTCAATTATCTTGGCAGATTTGAAATTGGTATATTTTTTTTCCAAAGCCTATTCACTCCACCCCACACTTGTTTAGTGATCTAATAGGGAATTACACATGCTTATATCACAAAGTTGATCACTGCAAAATACATCAGTACATGCCCCAACAGATTCGCATAAGCATGCATATATACAATGAAGTTCTCAAAGTAAGGCCACAACACAAAGTTCAAAATCAAAAGAATCTTTAGTTTTCAGGGACCTGGCAAAATCTAACCTTATTCAATGGTGGAGTGGCGTGAGGGGACAATCTATTGTCGTTCCATCAATATCACGTCCACGGTCCAATACGTTTTCGTCTGCCCCAAGTCTATCTAACGCTTGTGCACCACAAACATCCCCTGCACTCACTGTTGACATGTCGTATAGATCGCGAGGATGTGTATTAACTGCAACTTTCCACCCAATCTCTAAAGGGTCGTCAACGTAAAACACTTGCATAGCATGTGATGAGATGACTAAAGTGTCATCAGACCGGAGCAATCTTTCAAAAGAAACCATATTAAATCCGAACTCATCCTTTTTTACACCACTTGCCGTGTCAGCCCACTCACAGTCGAATAGCACAACAGTTCTTCGGTCCTCATATTGTAACTCTATAATATCTGTTAACACACCGTAGTATCCAACGGGACCGATCCGGGGGTTCCGGTCCCGTCTACTGGCATAACTATTAGTGTCAGCTACAACAAAAACCCCACTGTTTTGGTTCTTCTTATTAAGGTCGATTTCTTTGATCCTGAAACGGAATCCGTTTGTGACGAAACTCTTGAACCGGGTGGCCCAATTACTTGGACCATATGACAGCGCTAATAAGTCAGGGTCCACTTCAACTCCTAACTGGACTTGCTGCTCCACCTATATGAAATAACGGTGAAACTAAGCGATGTACTAGTTACAACACACTTGTGGAAAATGGCATAACACCAAATAAGAATAGAGTATTGGACCTATAACCATCATTAAGAATTAAAAGTAAAACAGAAATCCAAAGCGCGTACATGATTAGCCATACTTACATGGTCCTTAAAGGCCGTGGTTAGTGTATTATCTGCTAGGGTGTCGGCTTCCAAAAGAGTTGTTTGCCTATTCCGGGCAGCACGCACTGCCTCCCGATGTTGACTGCGAATAACATTCACAAATAAGATAACATGTAGGGGCGCTTGATCAAGTAAAAGTGGTTTTATGTATGAAAACCCTTTACAAAGGTACCTGATAAATTCTTGAGCTTCTGGGCAATTGAAAAGGACCAAGCGATGCCCGTGTTCCCTCAAGGCACTATCTAAATAAAATTGTGTTCCTGCACCTTTCGCATTGCCTTGCCCTTGGAAAATGGCATAACCTGGCCGAGGTACATTCTCACCGTCGTAGCTATTTCGGCCCAAACGGTTGCGACGGGTGTCAACTCCTTGCAAATACATTGAGCAGAAGGAAAGACACTCCTCCGCAAGGTATCCCTCTGCTATGCTACCTTATGGCCGACTCTTATTTCTCACATAAGACTTGAGTGTATGTAGGTACCTAATGATAAACAAGAACATCATTTATTCACCCAGAAACCAAATCAATCAAATGAAATATAAAACGAATATCTAATACTCAAAATGATTTAATCACTTTGAACATCATAAAAGTAAAGTTTGGGACAAACCTCTCAATTGGATACATCCATCTATATTGTACAGGGCCCCCAATGGACGCTTCGGTGGCAAGATGTACTGTCAGGTGGACCATAACATCGAAAAATGCCGGAGGAAAGATACGCTCCATTTGGCACAGAGTTAAAGCAATACGTGGGTTCAAGTCGAGGAATGCTTGCGAGGTGGACGTCTTGTTGCAGATATTCTTGAAAAAGTTGCATAGCTCAAGGAAAACAGAAGTGATAGGTTTAGGAAGAACCCTCCGTATAGCTAACGGAAATAAATGTTGTAGAAGCACGTGACAATCGTGACTCTTCAAACCATGGATTTTTTTCTCCTGTACATTGATACACCTCGAAAGGTTTGATGAATAGCCATCAGGAATTTTCACACTTTTTAACACCTGGCATATCATGACCTTCTCTATGTTGCTAAGGGTGAAAGCCGCAGGAGGTAAGTATGTTTTACTCCCACGTCTTATGGGGTGAAGGGTAGGTTTCCAATTTAGCAATTCCAAATCAGCCCTTGCATTCATGCCATCTTTGTTTTTACCTTCGAGTCCTAGAAGCGTACCAACCAGATTGTCGCACACATTCTTCTCGATATGCATGACGTCCAAGTTATGACGAAGAAGATTGAACTCCCAGTACGGTAAAGAGAAGAAAACAGATTGTTTCTTCCACGGACCAGTGTACTCTATGAAGTCACCTGTACTGGTGCGCACCCTCACAAGTGGCTTGGACCGACGTTTGCCAAATTTGAATCTTAGGGTGCTCAGCTGTTGCAAACAGGCAGACCCGCTTACGGGCATAGGGGCTGTCCTTCTCTCGACATAACCATTGAAAGCACTCTTCTCCCTCCGGAACCGGTGGTTAATTGGAAGAAATCTCCGGTGACCTAAATAGCATTGCTTGTGACCCCGACGCAAGTATTGGGATTCGGTATCATGGGCGCATTGTGGACAAGCAAATTTTCCTTTCGTGCTCCATCCGGACAAATTAGCATATGCAGGAAAGTCATTGATTGTCCATAGCAAAGCTACCCGCATGGTGAATGATTGGTCACTTGCAATATCATAAGTACGTACACCCTCGGACCATAAGAGGCGTAACTCATCAACTAGGGGTTCCAAGTAAATGTCTATGTCATTTCCTGGTGCCTTTGGTCCAGGAATGAGCAGAGATAGGAACAAATATGGCTGCTTCATGCACATCCAGGGGGGCAAATTGTAGACTGTAATAACCACAGGCCACGTGCTGTGTTGGCTGCTCATGTGTCCAAAGGGATTAAAACCATCGCTTGCTAGACCGATTCTGACATTTCTTGGTTCCATGGCAAAGTGGGGGTTTCGATTGTCCAACTCAGTCCAAGCTGGAGAGTCAGCCGGATGCCTCATGACACCATCTTTCACACGCTTAGAAGCATGCCAAGTCATATGCTCAGCAGTGTGCCTAGACATATACAACCGTTGAAGTCGAGGAGCAAGTGGAAAGTACCTCAAAACCTTAGCAGCAACATTATGACCACTTCCACTATCCTGACTGGTGTACCGGTCTGCCCCACATACACTGCATGCGACATCATTACTATGATCCTTCCAAAAAAGCATACAATCATGTCGACATGCATCAATCTTTTCGTAAGTCAATCCAAGCTTACCGATCAATTTTCGGGTATGATAAAATGAGGGAGGGAGCGTTTCTCCTATTGGGAAGGATCTCTTGAGCAAAGTAAGAAGGTCGGAAACAGACTCGTCCGTCCAACCGTGCAAACATTTGATATGATAAAGAGAAACGATGAACTCTAGCTTTTTAATGCGATCACAACCTGGATATAAAGGGGCATCAGCATCCTCCACAAACTTATAGAACTGTTCGGCTTGAGGAGTGCAACCAGCGGGATTTAGAGGTGTTGTTCCACTGTCTTCTCCCGCTTCGCGGGGGATTGTTGAAGGGAACAGATCACCAAGTAGACAGTGCATGTCAGATGCATTTGTGTCGTGGTCCATCACACCAATGTCATTGGGGAGTTCTGCCAAAGTTGGGTTCGAGATCGCCTCGCCATGATTGATCCATGGCAAATCCATGTACCGGGCATCCATCCCCTCAATTGTAAGGTGTTCCTGAATTTCAGGTCTGGATCTCCAATATTGATTGTAGCATAATCGACAAGGACATTTAACTTTGTTGTCAACTGAATGGTTTAGGAAACAAGTATCTAGGAAATCCGTGAGGTGAGTCTGATATTCATTGCTCAAGCGGTGAAGCTTGACCCAACCCTTATTAATCATTGATAAACCTGAATGAAGAACTCGATGAGTTATGAAGCACGTACAATCCCTGGTTGATACACTCTAGCACGCCTGGAGTATAAAAATCAGTCTATCCACCTCTAATCTACCCCATTATGAGTTACATCATTGTACACCAAATCACCACTTGGCCTGTAGTGTTCCTGAAAATGAAGTGCAAATATATTGTTGTCAGTTGGAATGAGTACACGAACCTTGACTGATAAGCTATATATTGACTGCTAACTGAATATTGATACCAACTAACTAAATCTATAACAAAACAACAAAATGGGGTAACAGCACCTATAGTGTATAGACTAACTAGAAGAACTAATAACCACAATCACTGAAAAAACAGACACGCCTCTGATTCAGCAAAGACATGAATCAGAGGAACGGACTTCCACCTTCAGGACATGACCTCCATGACGCACACAAAACCCTGAGGCCCGGACCTCCTAATTGAGGTCGGTTCCTACATAAACCTCCAGCAATTTGCACATTTTACATCATTAGACTCAACACAACTAATACATTCAAACCTACTGCAAGCTTAACACAAGAGACAGTTATGCCATTTAAAGTCTTAATATAAGGACAAAGAATAAGCTTGTTGGTAGTAGAGCAAGACTTGGAAATTGTATCATTACTGATTATCATATTTTGCAAATATCGCTTACCCGATTGTTGGAAGCTTCAGAACTTCCACAGTCGGACCAACGCAGAAGCAAATTATACGGAACAAAGCCGACCCCTCTGGTTTGGGTAGCAGGTGCAAGCTCATTCACGCACAATTTCTGAAAAAAACCCAGGTGCAGGTGCCACTAACATGAATCATTGTAGCCATAGAAGCAAAAAAACCCATGAATTCCCCCAACCCATCGATGCACCATCAGTGGTAGGATGGAACCCCAGTTATTGGGCGATAACCAACCCCAAGGGAACCCACTTTCCGATGGTGACTGGAGGAGGAGCAACCCCTTAATTTGGGGATTTGAGCCGATCGGCACCTTCAGGCGTGACCATTGACACCCACCGATGCTGGATCCCGTTTGGGTTGGGGGTGGGAAGAAAGAGATGCTGCCACAAGGGAACCCCAGTATCTTGGTTTAGCAAGTAGGAGGAAACAGACAAAACATTCAACGCCCTTTGTAACTCGTTTTTTTAGTCCCTATATGAATGGACCCCTTTTATTACTTTAAATTAATGGGCTGCCACTGTGTTATCAACGAATCAAAAGCAAAGTTGGATATGAATTCACTGTTGCTTTTTGACATATTAATGTAGCCACTAATGTTAATTATTGGTGAACACCGTCCTTAGCAATTGGCACGCACCCAACTTTAGTTGCCTACATTGGAGGCCTTTGGCCAAAATTGTGGTAGTGTTTATTATTTTTATGACCTTGTTAATTTAGATGGTCGGTTATTGAGAAAAGTGTTTTGATTTGTCTTTTAGTTGAGTTCCAATGGTTTATAACACTCTTAAAGTTTGGAAATGGTTTTAAAACTGGTGGATTTCAAAGAGTGACGTGAGGTCTTTGAACTACACGTGGTTTTGAAGGATTTTCTGAAAAATGAATTTACTTTTGTTTTTGTTTTCCATAAATTTGTCCACTCACTGAGCCTATCTCACCGTTTGCTTGTTTTGTCTTAAATTGTCCCCCCAGGTAGTAGCTTTGGTGGAGGTCGAGCCAAACACGTCGAGGCAGTTACATTCGTCTCCCTAGTCGGACCCTGTAGGCGCCATTTAATTTTTTTGTAGAAATTCCTTGTAATAGAATAGAAGCTCTGATAACTACTTTAAAATTTTATGTTGGATTTCTGTGAAAATGTTGGTCTGAGACCCTATTTTGGTTGTGGTAGAGGTGATTGCTGTTTAGAAGTGTTTTTTAACAGGTTTTAAAATTCTGGGTTAGTCTATTTTCAGGGGAGGTTCTGCCGAATTTTCGGTAGAATTTTCCTTGATTTTGGATTCCCACAAGACCTCTCCGGGTTCCAGGGTGGAATCCGGGGGCAGTTCTGTCAGTTCACGACGTAGATATTAAAAACAAATATCTAGTATGCACTCGAAGAACACATAGGGAAATGTTGCCGAAATTTTCCAGATCGAAACCGCATCACATGAACTGCTAACCATAACACATAATTGTGCACTCCTAAACTATCCATGGATAATTTGGACAATTCAAAAATCATTTTAGAGCGTAGTCACGCCCAGCGTCCATGCGCGTGTCCAACAGACTCTCGAACGGGTCTAAGGTGAATTTAAGTTGAATGTACAAAGTTATTCACTGATAACTTCGCACAACTAGTTGAATGTACAAAGTTATCGACTGATAACTTCGCACAGGCGCTTCGTGCCACATGATCTAACCCAGTACTCGAGGAGTGTTGGACTACGTCATCAGGAATTTTGTAATTACAACTAAATTAAATATAACATACAAACTAAACTATAATTAATCTAACAATATACATACAATGTAATGACCCTACCCAAAATTTAACTAGAAAATTTAGTATTTTTATTAAACTTTGGTTTTACAAAGTTTTATAGGGATTGAACTGTGACACCTCGAGAAAATTTTTACTTATAAATTATCGTTGGAAATTTAAAGTTATTTTTGGCAACCCATTTTTTGTGCGCCAAAATAAATTTATTTGAAATTTACCTATTATAGTTTTATTTTATAAACGACTTATTTTAAAGGTTTGACCCAAATGTTGACTAAAGTTTTTTTGTTGGTTTTCAATTTCTATTTTGGTATTCTCGGGAAGATCTCGAGCTCACGAACGCGTAGGCACGAACGGTTTGTAAGTCGGAGTTACGAGTAGAATTTTACGGATGAATAAAGTTTGGGGGCATTTTAGACCTTTTTCCTTCTAAGGATTTTTCTAGAAAGACAAACTAGATTTTTTTTTGTTTCTCCACTCTCTCTCTACTCACGCAACGCCTCCCCTGAGTTCTCTCTTTTCTCTCTCCCTTTTCGGTCACTCTCCCTTCCTCTCTCTTCGGATCCTTGTCGTCCGGCGAGGGATGGCAACAAGACCACCCACCCCTTGCTCGCCTCCTCCCCATCTCTCTCCCATTACTCTCTGTTTCTCCCGCCGATCACCCACGGTGAGGAAATGACACAAAACAGGCCGAGCCTCTTCGCTGACATCCTCTATTTTCCGACCACGTCACGATGCCAGACCACCAGGGATGACTTCTTCTCGTCACAGCGAGTTTTTCTGTCACTTTCCCTTTCTCCGACGACCACCCACGAGAGAGAAATGATGAATGCAGTCGCCCGCTTCCTTCCCCTTTTTCGGCGACTTCGGTGACTTCTAGTCTCGACCTAGGTACTGAAATCGATCCTCTCTTCATTCTCTACAAGTTTGTATGTTTGATTTGGTTTGATTGTGCCCGGAATTAAAAACCCAACTCAGCCACCCATGGCCACCGTGAGCTTCACCGCGCATGGTGACCGGCTCAGATTCCCTTCAATGTTTCCTGTCTCTTTTAAGTTTACTGAGCCTATTGGAGTTGGAATTAAGTTTATACATTTGTGTTTGGGTTGGAAATCAGGTTTGGGTAGCCATCGGAACTGACGACAGTGTCGAATTCTGGCCACTCAGAGGCCACATGGCCACTGAATGGGAATTGGGTGAGTTTAATCGGACCAGTCGTTGATTGTGGGTTAATTTGTGAGCTAGTAATGCAAATTCTCTACAGTTATTAAACCGATTTTGGATTGATGGTTGAAGATTGTGTAATTGGACAGGTTGTTGTCCTTGCTAGGTCCGAAGTTGTTGGAGAAGCCGAGAAGTGTTGGACATAAATTTGTGACTTTACCGATACAAAATTCATCTTAGGAAGAATTTTCTGATCGAGGTAAGACATTGCATTGATTTCCTTAAGTTTAAGATGTGTTTTGGTGTTGTGGTTGAGGTTCGTTTGAGCCGGGAAGCTTGGGGTGATTAAGGAGGTATTTATGGGTTTAAGTTGTGTGTCGAAATCTTTGTGTCGGACGAGAAACGGGAGTGTCGTTAGGTCTCGTAAACACACACACCTTTAATGTTGTCGAGTCGAGAATAATTGTGTTTTATTGTTTATTTTATAGGCGAGACGACCGTGGCTCGTGACGATCCGGCGAAGGATCGAAGATAAGGCTATCTTTGTGAGTAGACTTTTGTTTTTTAAAAGCATTTTTAAACTTATGAATTTATTTATTTGATTATCTTGAGTTTTAATTGAGAAATAGTAAATTCGAGTGGACTTTTGGTTTTCTAAAGAATCTATGAAAATTCCATTAATTCTATCATGCTTAATATCTTAAATTGATTTTCGATTTAATAAATGGCGACGGATTTCAGTTTTCAAATGCTTTCATAAATAAGTTTAAAACATGGATTTACAAGTTGGTTTTTCTGAGTTGTTGGATCTTGGAAAGGAAATCTAGTTCCTTATTTTATACATATGGTTTGTTTAATATTTTGGGTATTATCGAAAAGTTTGGATATACTTGATTCATGTAGTTTAATTTGAATAATACATTTTGGGCTTTTGGATTTAAATTTGTAAAAGGGTTTCAATGATATTTTCTTTCGGTGAGAAAATAATTTATTTGGGTTATGGAAAATTGGAAAAATGGTTTTCAAACCACCCTTGCAGTACCCTCCAGGTTATCAGATTGGATAGGTCTTTGGGACCCATCACGGCACACATATAGGCTTTGGGCCGTGTGTCGGGATACTTCGCCCTTTGAGGGCTGCTCTGCGTGCACGTACGACCAGGATTGCCTGCACGTGTTGGATTTTACTCCACACGTGTGTATAGCCAGGATATTGCCTGCTTGTGCGATGCAGGAATTCCGCACATGTGTATGGCCAGGTTTTTTAGGGTATAAGCATGGTGGGATTTAATTGTTATTTACAGGAGTTATTAAATATGAGTTTGATTGAGAATTTCCTTTTTGAGTTTTATCAAAATTTCTGTTATAATGTTTTTATGACTCTTTTATTTTTGAAGGTTGTTTATTGAAAAGTTATATTTTGTTTTATTTAAATTTCTAGAGTTTAAATAGTTTTATGACGTCTTTAAAGATCGTAAGATGGTTTTAAAAGTAGGGGATTTCAAAGAGTGATGTGAGGTCTTAGAGGAGATTTGATTTTAAAGGAATTTGACAGGATGAATAACTTAATGTTTTGTTTTTATATTTCATCCATTGTAACAACTCGAACCTCGGGCCCATCAAAATACTGAGCATCAAACTGTTAAATCTGTTTTCTCTTACTTTTGAGCCATGCACAACAACATAAGTAAATATAATTCTGTCAAAAACATTTTAAACAAACCACTGAGTAAAAACAATTAAACAATTTTTTCTGGGTTCCACTGCCTCGTCTTCTCCCCACTGTTTTCTCAGCCTGCTTAACCTATAAAACACAAATCCTGCGCCACATCCATGGTGTACCGGGTTATACAACAAACCCGGTAAGCTCACTAAGGCTCGTATAAGTAAATGACATAATAATAATTATAATATATTTTGGCAAATCAATTGCCTAATCGTTAACTATTAACCTCAACATCAACCTCAAACATTCACATCCTAATTAATAACCTCATGGCATAATCACCCTCGCTTCCCTTCTCAAGCTTCAGGCCTAAACCTTACCAAGTCCTAGTTAACAAATGCACACAAGAAATCCAGCAAACAATTAAACTAACTAATTTCACTCACGTCGCTCTTTGAGATCCCTCTAATCTCACTCTTTGGAATCCCCCAGCTTAAAACCTTTTCACAAATCCATTTCCGAAAATTATCTCAAAACTATAAACCAACCTCTGAAGAACAACTAATACTCTCAAAATACTCCACCTCTAAAACTTCATACCACACTTATACCCGGAGAACTGTCGGTCATAATACTGCGGTAACAAAACTCGCCACATCTCGTGCATAGGCACGAGCAGGCAGATAAGCTCGCCACTTCCCGTGCAGAGCGAATCGATGCACAGGCAGGCAGGTGTGCTCGCCACTTCTCGTGCAGAGCGTATCGATGCACGAGCAGGCAGGATACTCGCCACTTCTCGTGCAGAGCGGATCAATGCATGAGCAGGCAGGATGCTCGCCACTTCCCGTACAGAGCGTATCAATGCACAGGCAGGCAGGTGTGCTCGCCACTTCTCGTGCAGAGCGTATCGATGCACGAGCAGGCAGGATACTCGCCACTTCTCGTGCAGAGCGGATCAATGCACGAGCAGGCAGGATGCTCGCCACTTCCCGTACAGAGCGTATCAATGCACGGGCAGGCAGGATACTCGCCACTTCTCGTGCAGAGCGGATCAATGCACGAGGAGGCAGGATGCTCGCCACTTCCCGTACAGAGCGTATCAATGCACGGGCAGGCAGGATTTCCCGCGCAACCTCAATCACAACATTCCCAAACCATCTCATAACTATCCTTGTTTCACAATATAACGCCCCTTGTATTTCTTTTCAGACTCACATCTACATAAGCATCATCATCAACCCTTACTATTTGTCTGAAATACACCGAATCTTTTCCGAAGTTGACTCCTACTCACGACCCATCGCTTGTCTGTCACTCAAATCATACTAGCATTTCCTCAATATTAATTTGATCGTTTGTATAATAACTGCCTAATCATCATTCACTAACCTCGACAATGAACATTCCTTTCTCTAATTCATCGATTATCCTCAAAGCAATTCTATAATTCCCAATTAATTCCTTAGCCTCAAATCCTCATCAATTCCTTCTCATAATCTAAATACTATATTTAGTCTCCTCTATCATAAAGCGCGGCAAATCACACAAATCGCACAAAATAGACAATTCATCCATGGTAATCAACATTATAACTAAATAAGTTCCACTCACAATTTATCTACGTAAAAGACAGAAATATCCTTCACGGTGCCATCGCTCGGATACCAAATCCGGCAGCATAACGGCATCGTGAATGAGATTTCCCGAGCCCATGTACCTGTTAAGACCAGACAACCAATATTTAAATATTCAGGGTTCACAATTTGGCCATTCAATGACTGAAATGGGCGGTAACCACCACGCACGGTGGCTGCCCAGCCTCAATTTACACACAATACTCACCAACACATAAACAGACCCTAGGGTTGGCCTCTAAGAGTCCTGGGGAGGCTGATTAACAAGAAAAAAACCACCCAACTCGCCGCCACAAATGGCGGAGCCGTCGGTGGCAGCGGCAGCATATCCTATAAAAATGATTTTTCAACTAACAATCAACCAAATTTCAACATAGGTACTTCAATTGGATGAAAAACAATTCAGAAATCACTCAAATAGGCTCAATTCAAGGTAAACCCGAAATGGGTATAAGCCCTAAAATTTCAATCTCTAAATTCTCAAAATTTACACGCAAGGACAGGGGGAAAGAAAGCCCATACCAAGAGGATCATTTCCCATAACTGGACCGACGGCCAATTATCGCCGGAAATGGCCGAAAACGGCGACGGAAGCTGGCGGTCGACTTGGCTTCCCGACCTCATTGCTCCGTCGTGGAGCCTCGTATGGACGAACGGAAACCATAGCTAGACTCACCATGACCCGGGGAACAAAGCCCAGTAGGTCCGGCCATCCAATTTCTGCCGGAACAGTGAAATCGCGGTGGTGCAGCCGCAACCTTTGTGGCGTCGAATCGCCGTCGTGGAGCGTCACCGTCGTGAGGGAAGGTCATGGGCAGACTCGCCGTGGCCTGAGGAAGAGAACCCAGGTGGTCCGGCGCTGCAACTCTGTTGGAAAACACAGATCGCCGGCGAGAGCATCTTCTCTGTCTCGCGTCATTTCTCCGTCGACGATGGTCGGCCGGCGATGGCGACGGCCGCTGGAGGTCGGCGACGGCGAGAGGAACTCACCGGCACCCGCCGTTGGTCGAGGGGTGACCGGACGGTGAGACTGCCGAAGGGAGAGGGCAGTCGGAGAGAGATAAAAGAGAGAGAGAAGGGAGACGCGGGGAGAGAGGAGAGAGAGTGTCCAGAAATTTCTGGATTTTGGGTATTTAAAACCCACTCCTACAAAATTACAAAATTGCCCTTCCCTTCAAATGCTCGTATCTCTCAAACTATAACTCTGTTTAATACGTGCTTCGTGTCTACGAACTCGTAGACTCGAGATCTATCAAACGGACCCAAGGTCAAAGACGAAAGTCCATTAGTTTGAAAAGTCAACTTTGGGTCGGGTCGTTACATCCACTCACTGAGAGTTATCTCACGTCTTCTTTATTTTTTTTATAACATTTTCCCCCCAGGTGTTATAGATCGCCGAGGTTGGGCCGTATCACGTCGAGGCAGAACTTTCAGATCTTCGGCGTCATTTCCCTTAAGTTGAGGAGTTAACTTTTATATTATAATAGAAATTTAGCTATGCTCTAATTATCATGTGCTAGGGTGAATGAGAACTTATTGTTTTGGCTTTGTGAGTGAGTTTGAGACCCTTTTTGCTTTGTGGTAGAGGTGGCTGAAAGACATATAAGTGGTTTTATAGGTTTATAAATTTTAGGTTAGTCCATTTTCAGGGGAGGTTCTGCTAAATTTTCGGTAGGATTTTCCTTGATTTCAGATCCCACAGGACCTCTCCGGGTTTCAGGATGGAATCCGGGGGCAGTTCTGTCATACAAGCATGCAAACAAACTAATAAATTTTAGCATTTAAAAACATACAAACTAACTAATTAATTTTATAATTAATTTTAACATACAAACTAATTCACTAAAAAAGTTTAATACAATTATATATTAAATATTAAATACTAAATCATACAAAAACTTAACTAAGAGATAAATTAAACACATACCTCACCAAAAATGCAACTATCCTTCACTAAAAATGCAACACTATCCTTCCTTAATCAAAAAAATAAATCATTGTCAAATATTAGCCCAAATTCAATCTAAATTCAGATTTCACAACCAAACCACTAAATTAAAAAAATCTACAACATAAATTAATTACCACAAAAAATCAGAAATTTCACAACANGGGGGGTTGGGTTTTCGGTGGGAGGGTGGGGGGGGTGGGTTTTCGGGATGAGGAAGGAGGGAGAAGCGAAGAGGGAGGAGGACGAGGTGGGTTTTCGGGATGAGGGAGGAAGGAGGAAGGAGGAGGGAGGAGGAGCAGCCGGGAGGAGGGAGGAGCAAGAGTTGAGAGAGTTGAGAGATATGAGTGACAGTGAAACCCAACAATCTGGATATACAAATTAAAAGACTTTGGGCGAAGAACAGGATTCCGTCGCCCAAAGCACCTTTAGGTGAGGAATACATGATTTTGTCGCCCAAAGGGTATTTGGGCGACGGAATCCTGTTTGTCGCCCAAAGTCGTTGACTTTAGGGCGCCGTTTTATCCCGCCCAAATTTTAGACTTTGGGAGGTGAATACTTCGTCGCCTAAACACAATTTTATGTATGAACCATGGTCATTCATACATTTGAGCTCCGATACCAAACTTCTCATCTCTAATTGACCTAATTTTTTGGAGGAATGATCTTTGAGTGGGAAACTAATAAATAAACGGTTCGGATTGTTAAAAACACTATCGAGATATAAGGTTCTATAGATAAATGAATGGATTTTACACTTAAATAATAAAATTCTATTAACTATTTCATTCAAACATTGTCGATTCAATAATTTTGAAGACCATAACGTGATTACAACAATCACAGTCATTCATCATCTATGTTTATACTCAAAGATCATCCCTACAAAAAATCGGCTCAATCAGAGTTCATCTAGTCGTTCTATTATCATTATAAATACCATGATCCTTCATACACACTAAATGTTAAACCTAATTTCTACTTCTCCGATTGAGATAATTTTTTGTATGGATGATCTTTGAGTGGGGGACTAGCCAATGATTGGTTCGGATCGTTAAAAACATAATAGAAATCTGAGCTTCTACATATAAATACACTTGAAGAGTATAATTCTATTAATTCAATACACTTTGGCGATTCAACAATTTGTGTATACTACAATGTGATTTCAACGATCAGAGCCATTCATTTTATTCCTTTATACTGGAAGATCATCCCTACAAAAAATCGGCCAAATCAGAATTCATCTACTCCTTCGATTAGTATTAGAAAATTCACAATAGTTCATAAGTTCAAGCAATGTTACCTAACTTTTACATCTCCGATTGAGCTAATTTTTTGCTGGGATGATCCTTGAGTGAAGAATTAAAAAATGAACGGTTCGGATCTTTGGAAATACGATCATATCGTATGCCATTACATACATAAAATTGTAAACAAAAAAGTATTGAAACTTTGGGCGAGTAACTTAAAATTTCGTCGCTCAAAGTGACCTTGGTTGAGGAAACGTTAAATTCGTCGCCCAAAGTCACTTTAGGCGAGGAAATTTTAAGTTCCTCGCCCAAACCATTATTACAAAACGATCGTTCCTACATTCGAGCTCTGATACCAAACTTCTACATCTCCAATTGACCTAATTTTCTACAGGAATAATCTTTGAGTGAGAAACTAATAAATGAACGATTGGGATCATTAAAATCACGATCGAGATATGAGGTTCTACATATAAATGAACGGTCTTTACACTTGAAGAATAAAATTCTATTAACTTTTTCGTTGAAACCTTGTAACTTCAATAATTGTGAAGACCACAACGTGATTATCACAATCAGAGCCATTCATCATCTATGTTCATACTCAAAGATCAAACCTGCAAAAAATCGGCTCAATCGGAGTTCATCTACCCGTTCGATTATTATTATAAGAATCATGATCGTTCATGACTTCTACATCTCCAATTGAGATAATTTTTTGCATAGATGATCTTTGAGTGGGGCACTAAGAAATGATCTGTTCGGATTGTTAAAAACAATAGAAATGTGATCTTCTACATACAAATACACTTGAAGAGTATAATTCTATAGCTTTTTCGTTGAAACTTTGTTGATTCAACAATTGTGAAGACTACAATGTGATTTTAACGATCGGAGCTGTTCATTTTATTCGTTTATACTCAAAGATCATCCCTGCAAAAAATCGACCAAATCGGAATTCATCTACTCAATCGATTAGTATTAGCAAATTCTTGATCATTCATACATTCGAGCACCATTACGTAACTTTTACATCTCCAATTGAGCTAATTTTTTGCAATGCTGATCTTTGAATGAGGAATTCAAAATTGAACGGTTCGGATTGTTGGAAACACGATCGCATTGTATGAATAACCTACATATAATTGTACAAAAAACAAAAAGGTAATGAGACTTTGGGCGACGAAACAGGTTGTCGCCCAAAGTGACTTTGGGCGAGGAACATACAAATTCCTCGCCCAAAGTCACTTTGGGCGAGGAACATGCATATTCCTCGCCCAATTTATTTGTCAACCACCATTTTGGCGCGTGAGTTTAGGCAACGAAATGATGTCGTCGCTCAAATTACATTTAGGCGAGGAACATAGTATTCGTCACCCAAAATCACTTTGGGCGACGGAAGTGTTCGTCGCCCAAACCTGTATGAGATTAGGCGACAAATTTTCTTGTTCGTCACCCAAAGTTTCTTTGGGCGACGAATCGAGGTTCGTCTCCCAAATTTTCGTCGCCCAAATATGTTTTTCTTGTAGTGCTTTATGTCATTTTTAGAGATGAAGTGGAGGGTCCTAGAAGGGTCATTTTTAACCATGGTTTAGAAAAACAATTGGCATGTCTGGATTATACCTGGTGGTTTTGCTAGTCAAGGTGGTCAATCTGATAGCCTGTTTCTACTTGTTGGCTCCATGCTTATCTCTATATAATGATGTTCCCAATTCAGGCATTAAGGATAGGCTATTTACTCTACGTTTCTTATTTTCTTTTTATGGAATGAAATCTTCTTATTTATAAAACATATTAAATATATGACATATGGAATTTCTTTCTTATCAATTTTCAGAAAAATGTATATATTCTAAATGTATATGGTCCAACCTCATTCTTCTTCTTGTAGAAAAAATAAAATCCAACCTAAGATGATTAGGCTTTCGTTGTAGTAGATTGGAGAGAGACTGAGAGAGAGAGAGAGAGAGAGAGAGAGAGAGAGAAAGAGATAGAAATAAGAAAGAGTGAGAGATGATGCAGATTTGGAGTCATCGTAGGCGTCTCGATCGGTCGGTGGTGTAGGGGGGTGCAGGGCAGTTAGGTGGGGGGGGGTAGGGAGGGAGGAGGGGGACTGCTAGTTTCTCGGTTGGGATCAAGTGATTAAATGTAGGAAAAAAGAAGAAAGCGAAAGAAGAAAGAAAAAGAAGGAGGAGGGGCTGAGTTTCTTAGTTTTGTTCAAATTAACTTTTTTATATGCATTTATAGTAAAAAAAAAAAAAAAGGGAAGAAAAAAAGGGAAGAATGAGGAGTAAGAGGAGGAGTATATAAATAAACTACCTTAATGTTAGGTGGTGGCAGTGGTCGTTATCAGGGACGGAGCCAGGATTTAGAACTCGGGAGGGCTAAACTAAAAAAACATCAACGGTACGATGAAATTTCATTAATAAATAAAAAAGATACACCTAGTTAGGGGGGACACAGTGAGCCTTACCTCTCAAAATGCATATCTATACAAAAACATAGACTAGAAAACAACAACAAAACAATGAAACATGCAATGCAAATACAAGATAAGACTATGCAAATTGAACCATGCGCTTCTTCAAAACATAAAAATCCTTAATTACTGAATCTGTACTTATAGTATCAGAAAGCTCTCTTTCAATGTGGAGAATCATACAATCACTAAGAAACTCATCTTCTATCTTGTTTCGAAGTTGAGTTTTAATAATCTTCAAAGATGAAAATGCTTGCTCCGTTGTTGCAATAGAAACAAGAAGAGTCAACACTAAACAAATCAATCTATATATCATGGGAAAGAAATCTGACTTCCTTGTTTCAACTAACTGACGACATAAATCAGAAATAGAAGATGTATTATGGAACTTGGGATCAGAACGCATGTCTACCTCATAAAAGGGGCATTCCATTCTTAAACTAACTAACTCAGCAGGAGTGAAATCTTGAGGGTAGAACTTCATAGCAAGATCACATATATGTTCAATTTTAAATGATTTGAAACTATCACGAGGATCCAATGATAAGCTAAGAGTAAGAAGTTCCACTGCTCGGGGGTTAAATATAGTATCTAACTCCACCAACTGAAAATCTATAACAGCATAAAATACATTTACACGATAATGATGTTCAAATGTTATAAAATTCCTTTGTTGACAAGAACGACTTGTACCCACCCTATAACGAGCACCCAAATCAGGCATAATGATGTCATGTACTTCACAAAATGATTCAACACTTTTCAGAAAAGTATCTCATCCATTTTTTCTGAACTCTTGGAGAAATAATTTTGTTGTTGAAACAAAATTCAAAGCATGTACAATGTCTTGAGATTTTTTCTGCATTGCTTGAGAAAGAAAGTTAGTGATTTCCATAACCTTATTCAACAAAAGCAAGTTAAACACAAAACCAAAAGATGTCATCCAATTAAGAAGACTATTGGCTTCCCCACGCATATCTTCGTTGATTCCACTTATAAGCACTCTTTGAAGCATTGTACTAGTTGAAGCAAATAACTCAATCAAGCTTCTACTAGAACGAAAATGAGACCCCAACGAGTAGCTCTTGCTCATGACAAAGCACATATTTGATTTTTCCCTGTACCCGTCTCAAGTTTTCCAGCATCTAACAAATCTTGAATCTCCTCTTGTCGAATAGCTTATAATTCACAATGCGCTTAGCAGAAGAATCAACAAAATTCACAATGGAAGTTAACATAGAATAAAAATCCCAAGTATTAGACACACCTCTAGCTGCAGCATTTAAAGCTAGTTGAAGGCAATGAGCAAAACAATGCACATAATATGCATATGGGCAATCTTGAAAGAATAATGCTTGTAACCCGTTCCATGCGCCACGCATATTGCTAGCACCATCATATCCTTGACCACGCATATTTTCCATTTGAAGATTGTAACTAGTAAGCACCTTGCCTATATGATTCTTAAGAGTTATGAATGTAGTGTTGGGAACACTCCCAATGGCAAAAAATCGTTATTGAATAAGGCCATTACAATCAAAAAACCTTAAAATAATAGCCATTTGTTCTTTACTAGATACATCAACCAATTCATCAATAAGAATACAATATGGTTTATCCCCAATTTCCTCACGAATCTTCTTCCTCACTTTGTTAGCCATAATATGTAGGATTTCCTTTTGAATTTTGGGTGCAATATACTTTCCATTATGAGGTGCATTCTCTAAGACAACATCTGCAATGTTAGTATTCAATTTTGTAAACATTTTAACAAGTTCAATGAAGTTGCCTCGATTGGATGAACTACTAGATTCATCATCACCTCTAAAAGCCAATCCTTGATTTGCTAGAAGCCTAACACCCTCTATTGTTGTCCTAAGACGCAATCGGTTTTGCTCCACTTGTTTTGATGATTGTGTATTCATTTGTACATCAATATGTGTAGAGGGGTTTTTCAAGAGATCCTAATTCTGCATATTTTGATGATGAGTTGAGTTTACAGCCCTTATATGCTTACGAACATCACATTTTTTTCCCATCATTAACCCTTTTCCAATGTGGATACCCATCCATAGTAAATGTAGGATGAGAAGGTGGGTTAGTATCAAAAAGGAAACAAGGAAAACAAAATGTCTTGTCACTACTAATTGAATACTCAAGCCAAGGCCATTGAGAATACCAAGAAGCTTGAAATCGGTGCATTTGTCGTCCGTCAAAAGAGGAAGGGTAATCTTTTAATTTCGGTTGACATGGTCCTAAGTAAATATAAGCTCTTCGAACATTATCATGTTCATTAATAGGATACTTCCATATTGCTTGACGTAATCTTGGATCACGTTTAAGAGTATTAGTAGTAATCTCAATATTTGGATCAACCTCGACTCTTTCAGTCTCAACTCTTCCACTTTGAAACTCAAAATGACGTTGCTCATCACAAATTGGTGTAGATGAAGAAGGATCGTTTGTTTTCTTAAACTATGAAAGAATACTTTTTCTTTTCTTCGGAATTTGTTGATGAGTCGACTCCGACATGATAAACTAAAACCTATTCACCATATATTATAAACATGATATGTAAGGATATGCTAAAATGAAAATTCCTAAATCAAATCCCTAAATTGATTAATACTAAAATACACATTCCATAATACTTTGTAAATTCAATTGAGTCTCAATGTATGCATAACTTAATCCCTAAATGACTAAATTCACACCTTAAATTAAATCCCTAATAATAAAATAAAAAATCTAAATTCAGCCCCAATGCCCAAATATTTAAATCAAAATTAAATTTAAAAACAAAAGAAATATAATAGAGTTAGAAATTATAAATACCAAGAGGCAAGAGAAGATGTTGATTGTTGTACTTGCAGAGAAAGGCATGTGAGAGCAGAGCACTAGAGAGATTGGGGCCACAGGCCACTGGGTGTCGGCGATAGAGACAAGAGAAGAAATTTTTGGTTGTTTGCTCTTTTCTGTCTCTGTGATGATCGACAATATGTTGGGTGAGTGGGTGATGTTTCTTTGTTTTGTCATTTTTAATTGGGGTGGGTTCTGGGCAGTGGGCTTCAACACATAGCTTTTTAAAACAAAAAATTAAGATAGGCAGTGGGCTGGATGTGTGTTTAAGTGTTTTGTCTTTTTTAATTCGAGTGGTGTAACACCTCGAATCTCGGGCCCATCAAAATACTGAACATCAAACTGTTAAATCTGTTTTCTCTTACTTTTGAGCCATGCACAACAACATAAGTAAATACAATTCTGTCAAAAACATTTTAAACAAACCACTGAGTAAAAACAATTAAATAAATCTTTCTGGGTTCCACTGCCTCGTCTTCTCCCCACTGTTTCCTCAGCCTGCTTAACCTATAAAACACAAATCCTACGCCACATCCATGGTGTACCGGGTTATACAACAAACCCGGTAAGCTCACTAAAGCTCGTATAAATAGAATGACATAATAATAATTATAATATATTTTGGCAAATCAATTGCCTAATCGTTAACTATTAACCTCAACATCAACCTCAAACATTCATATCCTAATTAATAACCTCACGGCATAATCACCCTCGCTTCCCTTCTCAAGCTTCAGGCCTAAACCTTACCAAGTCCTAGTTAACAAATGCACACAAGAAATCCAGCAAACAATTAAACTAACTAATTTCAATCACGTCGCTCTTTGAAATACCCCAGCTTTAAAACCTTTTCGCAAATCCATTTTTAATTCCCTTCAAACCGTAAATCGAACTTTGAAAAACAATTAATACTCTGAAGCTGTAAAACTGTTAAAATATCTGAAGCAATACGCAATATCTTACTGAAACTGTCATTTAAAACAATTGCTGGTGTAATACATTTCTTTAAAATACTTCTCAACTGAAAACTCTCGCCACACTAGTACCCCGAGGAACTGCTGGTCATACACTGCCGAGTCGTCTCTAGGCAAGTGCAGAGCAAATATATACTTGCTGTAATGCTGGTCATACACCGCCGACTAGGCAAGTGCAGAGCAAATGTTATGCTAGTCATACACTGCCAACTAGGCAAGTGCAGAGCGAGTGCTGGTCGTACACTGCCGAGTCATCTCTAGGCAAGTGCAGAGCGAGTGCTGGTCGTACACTGACGAGTCATCTCTAGGCAAGTGCAGAGCAATTATGTACCTGTGCTGGTCATACACCGCCGAGTCATCTCTAGGCGAGTGCAGAGCAATTATGTACCTGTGCTGGTCATACACCGCCGAGTCATCTCTAGGCGAGTGCAGAGCAATTGTATACCTGTGCTGGTCATACACTGCCGAGTCATCTCTAGGCGAGTGCAGAGCAATTATGTACCTGTGCTGGTCATACACCGCCGAGTCATCTCTAGGCAAGTGCAGAGCAATTATATACCTGCTGAAGGGGGTACTAATATGGCGGTTTGAAACCGCTTCTGAAATCCTCAACCAACCACATCTCAAAAATATTCTTCCAGATAAAAACTGAAATCTAATTTTTCCAATAAATCCGCTTAAATCAAATCATTCTCAAATCATGAAAGCTGCACAACCAAAATCATTTTCTAAAGGACAGAAATTCATTGATAAAACTTCCCCAAAATAATACTAAAAACCTTTTCCGAAAATTTGATTCCTACTCACGACCCCTTCCTCACTTGTTTGTCATTCCTACTCACAGTCTATTGTATGATAATTGCTTAATCCTCACTTAATCCTTTAGTCTCAATCTTCGTCAATTCCTTCTCATGGTCTGAACCCTATACTTGGCTTCTTTTAACATAAAGCATCAAATCACACCAAACCGACGATTTATTAACGGTACTCTACATTAAAAGTCCGATACGTTTCACTCACAATCTAACTACGTAAAAGACCGAAATACCCTTCACGGTGCCATTACTAGGATACCAAATCCGACAGCATAACGGCATCGGGAATGAGATTTCCCAAGCCCTTGTACCTGTTAAGACCAGACAACCAATATTTAAATATTCAAGGTTCACAATTTGGCCGTTCAATGACCGAAATGGGCGGTAACCACCACGCACGGTGGCTGCCCAGCCTCAAATTACACACAATACTCACCAACACATAAACAGACCCTAGGGTTGGCCTCTAAGAGTCTTGGGGAGGCTGATTAACAAGAAAAACCGCCCAACTCGCCGCCACAAATGGCGGAGCCGTCGGTGGTAGCGGCGGCATATCCTATAAAAATGATTTTTCAACTAACAATCAACCAAATTTCAACATAGGCACTTCAATTGGATGAAAAACAATTCAGAAATCACTCAAATAGGCTCAATTCAAGGTAAACCCGAAATGGGTATAAGCCCTAAAATTTCAAATCTCTAAATTCTCAAAATTGACACGCAAGGACAAGGGGGAAAGAAAGCCCATACCTAGAGGATCATTTCTCATAACTGGACCGACGGCCAATTATCGCCGGAAATGGCCGAAAACGGCGGCGGAAGCTGGCGGCCGACTTGGCTTCCCGAGCTCATTGCTCCGTCGTGGAGCCTCGTATGGGCGAACGGAAACCATAGCTAGACTCACCATGACCCGGGGAACAAAGCCCAGTAGGTCCGGCCATCCAATTTCTGCCGGAACAGTGAAATCGCGGTGGTGCCGCCGCAACCCTTGTGGCGTCGAATCGTCGTCGTGGAGCGTCCCCGTCGTGAGGGAAGGTCATGGGCAGACTCGCCGTGGCCTGGGGAAGAGAACCCAGGTGGTCCGGCGCTGCAACTCCGTCGGAAAACACAGATCGCCGGCGAGAACATCTTCTCTGTCTTGCGTCATTTCTCCGTCGACGATGGTCGGCCGGCGATGGGGACGGCCACTGGAGGTCGGCGACGGCGAGAGGAACTCGCCGGCACCCGCCGTTGGTCGAGGGGTGGCCGGACGGTGAGACTGCCGAAGGGAGAGGGCAGTCGGAGAGAGAAAAGAGAGAGAGAAGGGAGACGCGGGGAGAGAGGAGAGAGAGTGTGTCCAGAAATTTCTGGATTTTGGGTATTTAAAACCCACTCCTACAAAATTACAAAATTGCCCTTCCCTTCAAATGCTCGTATCTCTCAAACTATAACTCTGTTTAATACGTGCTTCGTGTCTACGAACTCGTAGACTCGAGATCTATCAAACGGACCCAAGGTCAAAGACGAAAGTCCATTAGTTTGAAAAGTCAACTTTGGGTCGGGTCGTTACAGGTGGGCTGTGAGCTGAATACATACATAGCTTTAAAAAATATATATATATTAGGGTGGGCTGGAGCATGTCCAGCCCACTATGATGATCAGTCCCTGGTCGTTATGGTGTTGGGTGGTGGTGGTGATTTTGGTGTTGAGTGGTGGTGGTGATGGTATTAGGTGTTTTTGTTGGGTATAGAGAGTAGAATGGATGAGATGTGGTGGTGAGTTTTAGTAAGGATAATTTGGGAAAACTTGTTGAGTATACTAATAAATTTTTATAATTTCTAATTTTTAGTTAGGTGTAGAAAGTGTGTTGGGATTATTGATAAAACAAATTGGGTCCGAATAATGGCACCTGTTATATATTAGACAACAACGTACTACAAAATTTATGTCATACACAAATTAAATTGTTAGAAATATTGTAAGTAACAAATTTGAATATGAATATGATTGTTGTAGTTAGTAAAGATAAGACTCATCTTGGCATACCTCATCCAAATATATATACATCAACGAAGAAATGCCAAACTTTTATACATCCAAACTTTTATCATTGGTATATATTAATTTGATTTTACTTGAAACACCGTTAAATATAATTAAACAAATTTAATGTTTCCAAATTTTTTATGTTTTCACTCTCTTTGTTAGGAATGTAATGGTTGGATATATTCAACCCAAAGGGAACTGATCATCTTTAATTGATCTTATAGATTTTACTTTTACTCATCAATAATTTCATGCTTTTCTAAATAAATGGCCATCATTGACTTTTAATTAACACCATTAAATTATTTTATCTGTTTAGTTTTCATTCGTATTATTATCATTATTATAATGCAACAAGAATACATTATAAAATCCCTATGTCAATATCTATGATCTTCTCTCCCAAAATAATTTGGGAAAATATTAATTGCCTAAGACATGATAAAAGAAATTTATAATTAATTATTTAAAAGAGCATTTGCCTTGGTAAAGTTTCTTAATCACAAGGTTTACATCAGATCCTAACATACTAATAACATGACCATGATCCACGATGAACTTTTAATACCGTTAAATTTATTAATGTATTTCCAATCATATTAAATACCCACTCTAAAGTAACAAGAATATATCTAAGCATAAGAACAAAAATTTTAATCCATGAATTTGGTTGACCTATAAATATACTACAAGGCGTACGTGCATTAATTAACTACGTCCATGACCATGTATGTTGGAAGAGAGTATGTGTACAAGGCTATCTACGTACGTAATGAGATATTGCCAATGTACGTAGAATGAGATATTGCCATGGACGTAGACTAGCGTGCATGGCAATGTGTGTATTAAAAAAATTGAAACTTTTTCAATTTTAAAACACGTTCAACAAGTTAATTATTTATTCAAAAGGATACTAGTGACCATTTTTGAATTTTTGATAAAAAGATTTAACGACATGAAATTTAATATTTGAGATATATATTGATATATAATTTTATATATAATTTGATATGAAAGCAAATTAATATTGTTGAAATATTGAATTGTATAAATTGTTTCTAGCATACAAGTCTCGGGTCTTGTGTAGTTAGGATTTACAATTGTAGTTTATAAATTTTGACTCGGCCTAGATATGAAATATGTTTGCCAGTATACATTTTTGTGGCTAGTATGAGATAAACACTTCCTCATTTAGAACATAACAGCTCCCCAACATCTAGAAAGCAACAAACAAAAGAGAAAGCATCAAATCCTAACTGACCTGTCCAAAAATCTATTTTCTTAACTTACAACAAGGCAGTCCATGAGCCAACTGCTTCTCTAGCAAATCATTAGAGGAGCTCTGAATGACTAAATTAACAGCAGCAGAGTTACCCCACAACTTCAATAATTATCGAAAGGTAGAATAATATGCAAATCTGAATCTGCCACCACAGCTTAAAATAAACACTTAAAATGTTTACCATTTAATCTTTTTAAGTAAATGATTTTCAATTTATCTAATTTTTTTGTAAGGATGATCCTTTGATTGATGGAGACCTAAAAAATATGACCTTGTAATCTTTAGTGGTGGAATCATAACTGAAGCCACAAAACATGGATCGATCCCAGGCAAAAGAAGTTCTGACAATTGGTGGAACTCTTCAGTATGAGGGTTCCATAATCCTTCTAAACATATCCAGCCATTGAAACAACCACAATACGTAGCTGGTCGAAGCATGCCATTACTTGCATACACAAGGACTAAAGATTTCACTGGTAGCCTTGACAGTATCTCAATTAACACTTCCCTAGCAAGACCAAAGGGGAAACAAAGATCAGCTTTACTAGCACGTACAGAAGATTGTATGCATCTTTCGAAACATTAAATGCATTTCAAATTAAGATCTAGAGCACAGTTTATATAATACCAAAAGATGTATCTGATATGTCATTGTATTCATAACCAAATTAATTATCTCAGAGTGGTTCGTTAAAGTTTTCCATTAAATCATAAAACAATTCCTCATTAAAAAAAAAAAACAAAAAAAAAATATTTTTCTCTATGTAGATCCGAGATAGCTAGGATGAGTTGTTATGAAAAATTCACATATTATAAACAGAAAATTAAATCAAGAAAGAAAAGACAAAAGAAATGTATCAAACTGTTTTAAGGGATATACTAATTTCCAGATATGGATTTGAAACTTATACATGAGTTAGTTTACAATTTGAAGAGCATATATAAAGAACATAAAGTCTTCATACCATTAAATGAACTACAGTTGTAAGTTGTACCTGCTAGTAAAGCATTTGGTAAATGGATCAAAGGCTTAGAAGATGAGGAAAAGGATCATGAAATTGTCTGCCCTCAATGGTGTAATAATGAATACTATACTTGAACATTTGGACTACTTCAGCTCTTATGCTGCTGTGAAGGCCCATCACTCGCATGCCTTGGCGAAGGGTTATGTGTAGGATCAGCGCTTGCACAGGCATTTTGTGCTGAGAGGGATATGCTGCAATTAAGGAGTATGATGCCAAATTAACCAAGGACAAGAAATCCCCACGATATAAATTTTTCAATAAAGGAACATAAAACGTACAGGCACATATTATCCAAGGAAAAACGAATTGAATTTCAATAGATATATATATATATATATAGGAGAGCTCCATTGTAGGATCCTACATTTAACACTCCAAACCGTCTATATAGGATCCTACATATATATATATATGTATGATACCTCATGGGGCCTACTCCCATGTTGTTTTTCAATAATCCGAATCGTTTATTTTTTAAACTTCTATTCATAGATCATCCTTGCAAAAAATTAGTCAAATCGAAAATCATTTGCCTATCTAACTTTGATCAAACAAATAGACGATCATTTCTAATTTGGCTAATTTTTTGTAATGATGATCTATGAATAGAGGTCCAAGAAATAGCCGATTCGGATTGTTGAAAATATATGGGAGTGGAACCCACGAGGTATCCTACAAATAATTTTATGCATAAATTCAATTTAGACACATAACTATATACGTCATTTCAACGGGATCCACAAATTTTAAAATATTTCAAATATATACCCGATTTCTTATCTAAATTGAAAAATGGACTTCTGTCCATCGATTTGTTGAGAAATCAGTCAAATGTCAGCTTGGCTTTAGCTAACGGGGATTAATTGACAACGTGGCACTAACTTAGCATACATTTCCGGCCAAATGAGTGACACATGTCCACCTGACACGGGCCCACACATCCATTATGTTTTTCCCGCTCGTCAAACGCTCTCCTGACCATTTTGTCTCCCAAAAACATCACGTTTTTTCTCAAATTCGAATATAAATCCATCACCTTTGTTCGACGAGTGAGAAAGAGATGATGAGTTTGTGGGCCCATGTCAGGGATTAGGTGGACAGGTGTCACCGTGTCGCTCATTTGGCGGGAAAGGTTTACTTAGATAGCGCCACGTTGCTAAGTAATCCTGGTCAGCAAAAGTCAAACTGGCATTTAACTGATTTCTCAACGAATCAATGGACAGAAGTCCATTTTTCAATTTAGATAATAGATCATGTGTATATTTGAAATATTTTAAAGTTCGTAGACTCCGTTGAAATGACATATATAGTTATGTGTTTAAATTGAATTTATGCTATAATTTTATTTATAAGATTCTACAATAAAGCCTCCCTATATATATATATATATATATACTATACACACACTCACACACACACACACAACAATAAAGGGGATATGATTGGATCTAATCAAATTTCACCCCCAATGCAAACACATTGTGGACCTGTGGTATTGGGGGTGTGCACATATAGGAGAACATGATCATTATATGTACATATATATATATATACATAAATGATCACTCACTCACTATAGAGTGGGGAATTCCCGCTCATCTAACTACCCGCTCACAAGAGATGGGGGAATTTAATGATCGTGATGGTCCATTTTTTAGGTCCATCCTTAAGGGTCGTCCATGTAAAAAATCAGCCAAATCGATAATTATTTGGTCTTCCATACTTTGCAGATAAATATAATTTGTCAGATAAAGTTGAAATGATGTTGAGAGTAATACACTAGCTAAACAATTTATGATTTGGCTGATTTTTTGCAAGGGTGATCTTTAAATAAGCCCATAAATATTGACGGTTCTGATCATTGAAATTCATTGATGGCTGGTTAGGTGAGCGGCCAATTCCTCGCTCTATGGTGAGCAAGTGATCATTACTATATATTTATATATATATATATGTAAACAAAATAAAATGAGACTCAATAAATGAGAGAACTATGATCGAACAAGATAGAGGGTAGCGTACAATTCATAGTGAATATCAAGAGACGTGGTGCTGAAATGGATATTCAAGGGTTATAGATATAGATCTGTACCTCTGGTAAATCATTGCTACAATTTCTTTTAACCCTAGAAGCCATATGAAAAGCATTATCTTCCTCTTCATCTTCACCTTGAGATGCCTCAGCAAAAACCTTCACCATTCTCTCAAGAGATTGATGAAAGCCGCCAAGACTTAGAGAGAAGAATCAGAACAGGTTTGTACACATGGCACCCACACTGAGTGTTTAGGTAGTTTTAAAGATGAGGTGGAGGGTTCTAGAAGAGTGGTTTTAAAAAAACAATGGGCGTGTTTGGGATTATACATGTGGTTTTGTTTGTCTAGGTGGTCTATTTGGCTCCGGATTCCATCCTTAGCTTTATATAATAGTGATGTTCCCAATTCTGGCTGAATAATGAATGTTTCTTGTTTTCTTTTTATGGAATCAAATCTTCTTATTTATATAAAACAAATATAATAAATATATGGCATATGGAATTTCTTTCTTATTAATTTTTCATAAAAATGTCTATGTTCTATAAAATAGCTACAAGTTTTTTTTTTTTGTATTTTCTGAAAAATTTAATATGTCAAGAAAAGAAAACACTATTATATTATGATTTAATTGAGTGATGACGGTATTGTTGATGATAAAATGATAGTTTTAGCAGGCTATATATATATATATACAAGAATATTCTAAAACTAATTGGTTAGTAAGTTAATATAAAGCTAACCACCCTGTTGGGCCCACCACACAATGTAAACTCAAAATCTGAACCATCTATTTTTTAGGCCATACTTTAAAGATCATCCTTGTCAAAAATCTTCAAAATCGGAAGTTATTTAGTCATTTGATTATAACAATAACTATTTATATACTTTTATTAAAAACACTGATCGTCTATTTATTTGATCTCAATTAGATGACTAAATGATTTCCGATTTAGTTGATTTTTTGTAACGATAATCTTTGAAGTATGACCTAAATAATTGACGGTTCAGACATTATGTGGTGGTCCCAAATGTATGGTTAGTTTTGTATTAACTTGCTAATTAGTTAATTTTAGAGCACTCCTATATATATTTATTTATTTATTACATATATTATAATGGTAGCTAATAGTATGACTACTTACAAAAGTGGTGGTTATGGGCAGGTTCATCAAAATAGTTTGAAACTTTAATGCCAGTGATAAATTTGTCCATACAAAACCCCCAATGTTATATGTGATAGAGTCTTGTCTATAGGTCTCATTAGATTTATAAGAGCATGTATAATGGTTTTTTGCTATATGCTATATTTAGCATGACTTTTAGCATTTAGTAATAGCTTTTATGTTTTTTGCTTCAATGGCACAAAAGTTATAGCTATATATGTTAATATGTTTTATATTTTTAATATATTCATATATATCTTTATAAATTAAATTTAATATATTAAATTATTTTAATAATTATATCATTGTAAATATTTTAATGAGATTTTTAAATATGAGCCCAATATTAAATATATTTAAATATTATGACAGGACCGCCCCCGGATTTCACCCTGAAACCCGGAGAGGTCCTGCGGGAATCCAAAATCAAGGAAAATCCTACCGAAAATTCGGCAGAACCTCCCTTGAAAATGCACTAACCCAAAATTCAAAATCTGTTAAAAGCACTTCTAAACAGCAACCACCTCTACCACATCCAAAAAGGGGTCTTAGGCCCAACAATTCAACATAATCTTAATACTTATATATGGTTATCAGAGCCACTACTCCTATTACAAGGAATTTCTACAAAAATTAAATGGCGCCTACAGGGTCCGACTAGAGAGATGGATGTAACTGCCTCGACGTTAATGGCATGACCTCCACCAAAGCTACTACCTGGGGGGCAATTTAAAACAAAACAAGATAAACCGTGAGACAAACTCAGTGAGTGGATAGTTTAATAAAAACGAAAACAAAAGTAAACTTCATATTTCAGAAAATCCTTCAAAACCACGTTTAGCTTTAAGACCTCACGTCACTCTTTGAAATCCCCCAGTTTAAAAATCATTTTCAAGCTTAAGAATATTAATAAGTCAATGAAACTCGTGAAAAAGATAATTCAAACACATTTTTCAATAACCAACCGTCTAAATTAACAAGGTCATAAAATAATAAAATTGAAATCATTATAAATCTCGAAAAGTAGTTCTCGCTTAAAATCCATATTCAAACTCTTGAAAATAACCAATTTCATTTTCCACCATGCTATATACCCTGAATAACCTGGCCATACACCTGTGCGGAATTCCTGCATCGCACAGGCAGGCAATATCCTGGCCATACACACGCGTGGAGTGAAATCCAACACGTGCAGGCAATATCCTGGCCATACACACGTGTGAATAAATCAGCACGTGGAGGCAATATCCTGGCCATACACACGTGCGAATAAAATCAGCACGTGTAGGCAATCCTGGTCATACGTGCACGCAGAGCGGCCCCCAAAGGGCGAAGCATCCCGACACACGGCCCAAAGCCTATATGTGCATCGTGATGGGTCCCAAAGACCTATTAAATCTGATAACCTGAGGGTACTGCAAAGGTGATTTGAAAACCATTTTTAATATTTCAATGCCACGTAAAATAATTTCTTAAAAATGAAAAGTCCCAATGAGATTCTCACACCTTTTGCTATCAACTCAAGGCTTTCTCAAAACTTTGAAATCAATTTCCTTTCAATAAATTCTTGTATAAATCACGTTTGAAATCATATATCTATATCGACTCTTAAAACCACATTTATTCATCAATATCGTATGAAAAATCATTTAATAAGACTTAAAGTAAGGACATTAGTCAAACTAACGGAAATGTAAACTTTGAAAATCATAATCACTTATAACAAATTCAACCCCAAATTATTTTAACTCAAACCATACTCAAATAAAACTCGGGATAAGCAAATAAATTCAATCATACGGTAAATAAAATGTTCTTAAAACAAAAGTCCACTCATAGTGAGAATCCTAGCTCCGATCCTCCGCCAAATCGTTTCGGGCCGCGGTCGTCTCGCCTATAAAATAGACAATCAATGAAATAAAATTAGTTCCGACACAAGACACTTAAACGTAGATATATACTCAACTTAACATCACACCCGCCTCCCATTCTAGTTAGACGATTCCCAACCTCCACTCGTAGACCTAGAACCCTTACATGAACACTCCGGAAGCTCCTCGGCTCAGCCTAACCAAAAACGTCCTAAACAAGATCAATAACTCACTCCACCATTTCCTTAAAATCATCCTACATTCACTAAAATACAATGGGGTTCGAAATCCCCTTGTGTGCCGCCCAAAGTGGCTGTCTCAAACCAGATTTTTAGCCGAGAATGCCCAATTCCTCAAACCCATTCAGTCCTTCAATCTTAAACCACAATTGGGGTTCCTAGGAATAGAATTTATTACTCAAAACAACACAAAAATGGTCCTCTAGTCCGAAAATTAAAGAACACCCGAAATGGCTTCAAAACTCAGAAACTTCAAATTCCCAATTACTTGAAATTGAACAATATGAATTTAGGGAAATGAAGGCCCAATAGAAGAGGAAGAAAACTCACCAAAAATATGGATGAAAGGGGCTGAGATTTGGCCGGAATTCGGTGAGGGAGAGGCGGCGGGCTGGGCTTCCTCTGGCCCTGGTTCCGCGCGTGTGGGAGCTGGGCTGGCTGGAGGAGTGGCCGGGAGAGGTGGTCGGCGTCGGGAAGGCTCGCCGGTGGCCTGGGCTGGTCGGGTAATGGCCGAAATTGGCCGGGCTGGGCTGAGTCGATCGCGCGCAGTGGGAGGAAGAAGAGGGAGTCACGGAGAGGGAGAAAACTGGGGGGGGTCTGTGGGGTCAGTGACGACGAGAGGGACTCGTCGTCGGCCTCTTGTCGTCGGGGAGTAGGCCGGAGCTGGCCGCGCCGATGAGAGAAGAGAGGGGGAGGTGAGTGAGCTCGGTGAGAGAGAGGGAGAAGTGAGGGAGTGCGGGAGAGAGGAGAGAGAGANGAGAGAGAGAGAGAGAGAGAGAGAGAGAGAGAGAGAAAAAAAATTCTAAAAAAAAATCTGATTTTTAAACCCAATTTGTCCATTTTACGAAATTGCCCCTCGCTTCAAACGCCCATATCTTTCAAACCATAATTCGGATCAACGCATGCTACGTGTCTATGAAATCGTGGGCTCGAAACCTTTCCAACGGACCAGAAGTCAAAATCGAAATCTCATTTATTTTAAAAGTCAATTTTGGGTCAAACCCCAAATTAAAACAATAATAAAAATAAAAAATTTTAAATCCAAACCCTTTTTATTTTCCGAATAAATCCCAAAATCTTTAAAATACAATCCAACATCCTTTAAAAAAAATCTCTTAAAAACATAGTTAAATAAAAATTTAAATTTCTAGTGAAAATTTGGGTCGGGTCGTTACATATTATTATTTTAATACCCAAACTAATATTTTAGTATTTTTCATGTCAAAGTCAAATTTAAGAATTGTAAAATTTGAATACATGACTAATCAACCCATAATAGCTGCCTATCTTCATGCCTCTGGCTGCAACTTTTTCCATTCATATGAATATCATTTCCTCTTTTTTTTTCTCATGGGACCCAACACTTTTTCAACCAATCACTTTCTTTCACTTGGTTTTTTATTTTTTATTTTTTCTTTACCCATACTTTTCAAATGGTATGTCCACTTTTTTCTTGAGTTCCTCAATAGCAATTGCTAAATTTTCTATTATAGTATAGTGAAAAATTTAGCAATAACATAGCAAATACTAAATTTAGCTATGTCATTATAATGAGTTTTTTTATCAATTCTGCTATATTTAGAATATAGTATAACATTTAGTCATGTCATTGTACATGCTCTTAGAGCATAGGTCCTATCATCTAAGGCAAGGCACCCAACCTTCATGTAATATCTACGGGCCCTATATCTTTCTCTTATTTTCTCCGGACTCATTCCAAGTGAGTGACATAAGTCTCAGGTAAAGTTTATCCATAGTCTCATAGGACATATACTTATATGTTTTGTTAATGTAGGCCATTTGGGGGATTTCATCATGACAAATGTTAATTTAAGAGTTAAAATTGTCATTTTCATTAAAAAATTAAATTTAAATTAAAACCTAAAAAATTTAAAAAGATTAAAACTAAAAACAAAAACAAAAAACAAGAAAAAGAAAAAAGAAGATGAGGTGCAGATCGCACCCCCTCCTCACCCATCCCCAACCTCCGACGACAGCCTACTCAATGAAGGTGAGGTGAGGATGGATGGGTCGGGCTTGGCTGGAGCGGAGGGTCGGCGTGGGCTTTGGCTGGAATGGGGTGTGGCAGAGGGAGGGGCGGGTCGAGGTGGGTCGGGGCCTAGGTTGGGAAGAGAGGGGTAGGGGCGGGGAGGGCCTGGGTTGGGGGGGAGAGAGGGAAGGGAGGGAATATCATTAATATCATTGAGATCTCTGGTAAGATTAATGTCAATTCTAGTGACATTAATATAATTGAACTGATGCAGGGACAAAAGGGAATATCAATTGAAAGTGTAAATGGTTCCCCAAAACCAAATAGAAAACTTACATACCCTTGATAAAGCCAATAGGCTCCTCCATCGAATTTTATGTTGATCTCTTTAACGTAACAACCACAGTCCTTGAGGGAAAGCTTCAGAGTACAATAGGTCTCCTTCAAACACAAAAAAATAAGAGAGGGAGTAGGAGAAAGACGAAGAAGGGGAAAAAAGGACCGGTTTGGTATGAATAGGTCTCCTTCACAAAAAAAAAAAAAAAAAAAAAAAAAAAAAAAAAAAAAAAAAAAAATTGGGTCTTAAAAGTAGTGAGAGCCCAAAACTGGACTTTATAATCATTTACTTTAATTTTTTTTAGTAGTAATCTTTTTTAGTTTTTAGTTTTACTGTTTTTTGGTTTAAATTTTTTTAGTTTATAATTTTACAGTTTTTTAATTTAGAAATAGAATTAAAATTTTATTTAATATGAAAAGACCAATTTATCCTTCATTTAGACAGAGTTAGTAATAGCGGTTCATCCCACGTTGGTACAAATCATTAATAAGTGTCTTTTATTAATACACTTCTAAATATGTGTCTTAAGTTACGATTGACACCTAAATATGTGTCCTCAATGAAAAAAATTTCTTTAATTTTCCTATTTTCTACTTTTTCTAAACTTTGTAATTTCACCAAAAATAGCTCGGGACTCCAAATAATCCCTCGAAAAATCCTACGGACTCGTAGTAATTAATCCTAATTTTCTGTAGCTTCAAAATAATAATTTGTCTTCCAAAAAAATTAAGGAAAATTTAACTCTAATGAATTTAATTCTGAAAAATTAATTTCAACTTGATAATCACCAAATTTGTGCACGAGGGCACTAGAGTTCAACTCTAAACTACTAATGGTACAAGTTAGTTACACAAAAGACAAAGAAAACTCTATTTCCTTTAAAGAAACCTTAAGCTTCTAAATACAAAAGAGTTTTGAAAGACACGTGTCAACACCCAATAGGATTGGAAAATCCAAGGTATTACAACGCCCTCGCACGTGTGACGAGATTTTGAGCATAACACGTGGACAAATTGTATTGGGTGACATGGGAGCACGTGTGGCTGTTAGGCCTTACATACAAATAAGCAAGCTTTGATACCATGATAGAATTTGAGCATCCAACCCAAAGCCAAATGGCAATGGGTGTAGAGGCCCAAGATCATATAAGTCTAAGCTCTAGTTTTCCGATGTGGGACATTACTCTCAACAAAAAGCATGTCCAAATTAGGCTTTTTATCAACTTATCCACCAGAACTTTGACCCGTTTTTCACTTCACCACCCAATAAATTTTTTGACTCAATGTGGCACCTTAATTTTAAAAAAATTTCAATGTCAGACCTCTATTAGCTTTCGTCCAATTTTCCATCAAGTTTTAGCACATTTTGGGCACGTGACCCACTTTTCATGGGGTTTTCGGTCTTTTCCTCTTAACCTTTTTCTTGAGTAGCACTCGGGTAGGATGGCCGAATTACACAACTTATATATAGTTTCTCCAGTAGAACTCAAGTACTAGTCGAGGTCCCCTCGAATATGATAGCAGAATGTTTCTCGAGTAACACTCAAATATATAGCCGAATTACACAACTTATATATAGTTTCTCGAGTAGCACTTGTGTACTACTCGAGAGAACCTCAAGTAGAATAGCCGAATTTGCACAAGTAACACAACTTATATATAGTTTCTCAAATAGCATTCGAGTACTAGTACTACTCAAGGTCCCCTCGCGTAAGATAACCGAATTAGTAACACAACTTATAGTTTCTCGGGTAGCACTCGAGTACTACTCGAGGTCCACTCTACCAAACAGATCAAGGGATGAAGGGTCCCAGTCCCTTCCCTTCCCCTCCCACTTTTCTTTTCCCTCCAATTTTCCATCACACCTACTGATAATCACCAAAGCAAAAAATATCATCAACACAAAATCCTCAATTTAACTTGCAAATGCCTTTAATTTGTCTAAAGTTATAAGCATCAATTCCATATATTTCATTCCATAAAGGATTTCATTCAATACATTCCTTACTCTTCATTCCCAACTAAAAATCCACAAAACCATCTCACATCCCAGATTCTAAACTCTTTGACAACAATGGCAGCTAATTACTCAAATCTTTGCCACCTCTTCATTCCCCACTGAAAATCTCATATGCATACCAATATCCTTCACTCTAACTCACAATCCATTACACAAACATATAGAATACATAACCTAAGTGAACAGCAGGCAAACCTACAGCATTTTCTCTCTCTTTTTTTTTTTTTGGCATCTCCAAGCTATTAATCCTCTTCAGTTTTGGAGTTTTGAGAGAAAGAGAGAAAGAGAAAGAAGAGGAGGAAAATAGTGAGTTAGTGAGAGAAGAAGAGATTTGGGTTGGGGTACGCTGAGTAATTTTCAATTTTGGGGTTTATGTTCTTGATGAAGATTTTGTTTTCTAGGTTGGTTTGAGGCTAAGTGATTAATTTAGAAGCTAGGGATTGATCATAATAGCAATTATTATAGAAACGCAAAGGAAAGAATAAATTAAATTTTTCTCATCAAACCCAATAACTAGGATACGATCATATACATATATGGAATTCAAACAACGAACAATAATCATGACATATCTTCTTTTTTTCGTCGATGGAGCTTTTCTTGTCCATGGTGGCTTTTTTAACCTTTTGATTCAACAAAGCACCACAAATGTCGTGCCTATAAGAAATAGTCCACAAGGAAGTGATCAAGAAAGGTAGATGAGAGAGGTGATCGGGAGTGCTAGCTACCTATCAAGTCTCTTTCTTCTCTATAAGTGGCTGGCCGCCCTAGGTGGTTCTCTCTCTATTTTTTTTTCTCTTTCACAAACACACAGCAAGTAAAAGAACGTACTTTCAAAGTCTGAACCTTATGTGGACTCTCACTTGTATTAATTGATGATAAATAACTTTTATTTATACCCAGAACAACCAGAAAGTTGGTGAACCTATTCAATTATTATCGGATAGTAATATATTCTTATATCATACAATAACCCGAACATAAACAATAGGGCATAAATAACTCTTTGTCAATCCCCTGTAGATGTCCATATGTCTAGACATCTTCTAATAGATGTTGTCCAATCTATATAATTCGAGAATACTCATTCTCAATTTATAATGCAATACTCATTTTCAGTCTCCAGGACAACTATCATAGATTGTCACATAGGTTATTCGCTTTCTTTATGAAAGGTGACAAATTCCTTGTTGTATGACTATGATCCTTTGTACATGAATCACTAGACCCAATCCTTGCGCATTCCAAGTTCTAGTTGGGTATAGGTACATTGTATAGTCAAAGTCTAGCCATGCATGCACAAGGCAACCCATAGTGTCTCAGGTCAAAGGATTCTTTATGACGTTATAATTAAGGATTCTTATTGTTTGACATGTCGTAAAACTCTATACAAGAAATCCTTTTAATGGTCACGTTCAGTGAATTTAATCCCCAATTAAGCACCCACTTGTTTATCATAGTGTCAACCTACACAAATAATCTGAGATTCATCATCCACCCAAAAGGTGCTGATATAGAATCACATGTGTCTGATATGTGATCCATTAGTTAGGAACATCTTTTGGAAATAAGAACTAAGGAGTAAAGGTCTCACATATTCTACTCACAAGAATACTCTCTCCTTATCTTAATATCCATGGACATTTTATGTATTAGTTCAATATATCACATACACTAATATATGAATACATAAAATAAACTGTCTTTTGGTATATTTATTTAATTAATTCCTAAAATTCCAATTCTAAATTGGCTTTTAGGGCATACATCTAACAATTACTGTATCCGACCCACATCTTAATATATGGGTATTACTGTCAGAATTGAAGTTGCTTTGGCTTGGAGAAGAGAAGAGAAGACATGTTGTAGAAGGTGCTAACTTTTTGGGTTTCCATTCTTGGTGAATGTGAAAAATTTCTTTATTGTTTTGTAAGTTCTGTATTTTTCTTTTCCATAGAAAAAAAGATAGGTCGTAACATATAATTGGTCCATATAAGTAAGGATGGATAAGGAGGTGCACCCTAGGGGTGGATCCAAGTATTTCCCCCTCCCCCCCCCCCCCCAAAGATTATCACGAAATTCTGCACCCATGAATGTTTGTTTTTGACCATTTTGACATATGTCTCTTTAAGGCTTGTCAGTGTAATTTGTAATTTCGGAGTCCTAGTCTTAATTTACTCACCTTACATTGTACTTTTCATATTTTCTGTTTTCCTAGTTCTAGTCTAATTAGAGTAGATTTTTTATTTTCCCTATTATTATTAATTAGTTTTCTTGTACCTGTGGACATAGGATTGTACTCTTATATAAATATCTTTTAAGGGAGAAGAATAAATTTGAGCAGAATTATTTTCCCTAAAACCTGAATTTTAACATGAAATTAGAGCCCATAATTCGTATTCCTTGGCATTAATTAGGCTCAACTGATTCTTGTGACCCAATGTATCCTAGAATTGGTTGGGTTTGCTATGTGGCATTTCTACTCTCGTTAGTGGAGTTTGGTCATGTAGCAGTCGGCCCAACCCTAGCGTTGAGAGGGGGTGTTAAATATCTCATATAGCCAGGATATGGTTGGGTTGTACACAATATAAACTTTGGGCAATCTTCTCCTTAAAAGACAGTTTTTTAGGATGAGTTAGGCCTATGGGTTTAACACATGCACTTTATAGTTGGTCCTATGTGGGCTTTAACAAGGCTGTGTTTAACTACCTGAAACGCAAACTCTTAGACTATTGATATGAATTTCAAACTTCAAATTTTGAACCCAAACATTTGACCCCACATATACTTTGGATTTCGAACTAGGATTTTTATCTCTGTATGTCCTCGAACCTTTGACCCTCGATTTGGTCTACGGTCCTCAGACCTCCGACCTTGGACCTGGATATTTGATCGAGATTCCAAAACTATAAGACAGCCGGCAGCCCTCTCTCTCTCTCTCTCTCTCTCTCTCTCTCTCTCCCTCACTCTCTTCCTTTTTCTATTTGCGCACAGAACCACCAAAGAAAGAGTACTAAACTGGTGGTTCGACTTCTTCTTCTTGTAGAAAAAAAAAATATAACCCAAGGCCTCCATTATAGCAGACTAGAGGAAGAAAAAGAGAAATGAGAAACAGAAAAAGAGATAGAAAGAGATGACGCCGACTGGGCGACGTCAATGGATCGGCCGGGGGAGGCACCGTATTGTTGGGTGGAGAGGGAGGAAGGAGTTTGCTGGGGTTTTTTGCAGAAAAAAATTTAAAAATGAAAAGAAGAAAAAAGAAGGAAGAATAAGGAAATAAAAGAGAAGGAAAATGAGGAGGGGGTGGGTTTGTGCAATTTGCAGGTGATTGCTTTTTTTTTTTTTTCATTTTTTTCTATGTGCAGGAGAAAAACAAAAGTAGTTGAAGGAAGAAAAAGGAAGAAGGAAGGAGGAGGAGGAAGATCTAGGTATTTTATGTAATGAAAATATTTCAATGTTGGGTGGTTGTGATTATGGTGTTGGCGTTGGGTGGTGATGGTGTTGAGTGGTGGTGGCGATGGTGGTTATGGTGGTGGTGGTGGTGATGATGTTGGGTATAGAAAGGAATAGATTGAGTGTAAAGTGTATTTGTTGGGTTTTAGTAAGACATTTAATTGTAAGTCTACAGTTTAGTTGTGTGGAAGTGAATTTTGAAAAAAGAAATTCAAGAATTTGGTGATTATTTTATTGATTTTCATTTTTTGAAATTAAATTATGAGAGGAGGATTTTTCATAATTTTTGTAGAAGTGATTTAACTATTTTGATGCTATAGTAAATTAGTACTCAGTGAGCCAAATTTGTAGGAATTTTCAGGGAATTATTTGGAATCCTGAGCTATTTTTAGTGCATTTCTAAAATTAGAGAAATTAGATAAAATAGGAAAAGAAAGAAATTGAAAACGTTGCTGACTAGGACTGACAACGCACACATAGCGCGCAGCCATTCGCCCAAGTGCGTTGACGCGGAACCACGTAGGTGCAAGTAAATTAAGCTCACGGGAGCTGCTGTGCAGACGTCACACTGGAACTCTATCCTTCTTTTAATCTAAGTTGTTAGAGATCATTAAAATGTGTTTGATCTCAGCTGTTGATTTGAGTAGGAGCGGCTACTGTTCAAATCGGGTCCCTTGGACCCGCATGACTCTCATTTGGGCTGACCCGGCTCGTTTCGGCTCTACAAGTGGGTAACCCGTTGGTTTGTGCATGACCCAATTCGGTTTTTCTTGTTTTTTTTCACACTTTTCTTTGGAGAGCTTGCCAAGGAGGAAGAGTTCATAGGAGTGGAAATTAGCTTTGGAAGTTTACAACCAGGTAGGTAAGTATTTTATTATTTCTGTTTTATTTATTTTTCTTAGGCTTTAATATTAGCTTGCATGTTTAGATTAATTAAATATGATTTATTTATTAATTAAGCATGCCTAGGTTTATTTTGGAGATTTAATTTAAGGCTAATAACTTGTTAGGTTTAGCAAAATTTCTATTATAGAGATTAAATTGGATTTAAGTTATTATTCGAGTAGAAAATTAGGATTAAATACCAAATCCCAATAATTTTTTGGTATAGTATGAAGATTATATAATATTTCAATTAAACTACCAAATATAAATGTAGCTTTTTAGATTATGTCACAAATATGTTGGCCCTTTTGATTTGAACCTTTTTCATTTGACATTTTTGTCATTTGGCCCACATATAATGGGTGTTAGTTAAAATTTATAAGGTTTTGACAAAATTGCCCTTGAGGCTTTTATATTATTTTGAAAATTGCTAATGTAGTCTCAATTTCACATTTAATTGTGACTATACGATACTTACAACTTCAAATTTAGTTGTGACTAAACGACAATCACATTTAAGTTGTGAGACAATCACAGTTAAGTTGTGACTTAATTGAATTTTTTTTAGAAAAATTATACTACAATATAATATAAATAGAGGTCAAAACAATACTTCTACTCAAAATAATACATAGTATAGTAGTGTTAGTTGTCTCTTTCAATATACCAAGACAATCACAGTTAATTTGTGACTGAATTGATTTTTTTTTTAATACAATATAGTAAAAATTAATGTAATATTTGTGATGTAATATTATTTTTATTTTTTTATTGTAGTGGCATGTGATGTAGTGTTTGTAAATTCTAATACTTTTTACTTTATTATTTTGTTTGACTTTTCAACTAGTACCTAATCTAAAATGCTATTTAATTTTGGTATCTAAATTAAAAAGTTATTGAAATTTAGTAGTTAAAATTAATGGACCTTTATTCGAGCTTAATTAATTAGTGGAATATTTTGGAGAAATACTAATTAATTAAATACTTGGATAATACTTAGGTTTGATTTATTCTAACCTAAATTAATTTATGCAATTGCTTTGCATTAAAACAATTAGTCAAGTGGTTTGACTTTAAGATAAAACTGGAAACTTAGAAACTCTAAAGAATAGAGTTTAGTCCACGTAGGACTAGAGTCTTTAGGGATGTGAGACCTAAAAGGATAAGTCATAATGAGATTGTGTTGAACTTAACTTTTGACTAAGTTGTCGTATTGTCAGACACTAGGAACACTAGGTACCGAAGGCGATGGATTCGAGACGAATGGGGATGCATAGGCTATGTAATAGAATACGTGAAGAGCATTGGATTTCAGGTAGACGATTTATCCTACATTCCTGACTATGGACTTTGTGTGTGTTTGTGTTTTTAAATTATTATAACATGCTATTATTATCATTGGTTTGAGAGTTAAGGTAGCATTGTCGGTGACCTTGGGTTCAAGTCCCTAAAGCTTCTATAAGAATTGATCACTTACGTTATAGGGTACGCGCCTAGCCAAACTAATATGTGTGACGTGTGCTTATGCGAAGCCAGGGCTCATAACTGATCCGGTGGCAGATGATATAGTTTCTCATTTTCGAACTCCTATCTCTATTTACCAGGGTATGCACTCTCGCTATGGATCCTATTTCTTTTAATAGCTGGGCATAATTGTACCATTGTATATTGACTATCAGGTATGAATGATTTGCATGTTTATAATCATATTGCTATACAGTCTAGTCATAAATGTTTTGAAAAATTTTTAAAAGAAATGTTTGAATAACTTATTTTGATAATTTAAGGATCCAACAAGAAATGGTTTCCATAATAATTTACACTCGGAAATGTTTTGTGGTTTTCAAACTAGCTAGGGTCCCCTGAGGCCTTGAAAGGAAGCTATGATCGTATAAGATGCTTACCCCTTACATTTTTTTTGTTGTTCCTTGTTTATTGGATGTTTTTATAAGTACGAGCATGGTAAAGAAACGAAGTTGGATGAGGGTCGAGCAGAGCAGCATCTTGAGACTTGTCAGCTTCCTTGATTTTATAGGTGATGTCATTTAATTGTTTTCTCAAATCGAGTACGTTTTGAATGATTTTCCTCTATTGTTTGGAGATGGTTTTGAACTATTTACTTTGATTTTACGTTGACGTAGTTTTGAAACCTTTATACTATGCTTGCTATGTATTTCAATTTATTTAATTTTTCAAAGTTGCAATGGACTATCGTAACCTTAGGAGTTGGTTTTATAAAGAAGTTTTATTTTTATTTCACATGTTTTCTTCTATTTATTATCTTTGATCTAACCCATATTAAACCCAAACGGTTTAACTCACCTTGAGTATCTTAAGGGATTAATACTTGATTTAGTGGTATTAATCTCTTGGGGCATTTAAGATAGGTGCCTCTGTTGCATACCCGGGGTTCGGGGTGTGACACCTCACTCCCCATATTTGGTCGCGAACACCCCGCATTGGCAACCCTTCTCCCTCTCTCACTCTTTTTCTTTCTCTATTGGCATGACCATTGTCGGACCTAAGGAGTGTCAGCGGCTTCACCAACTTCCAGATCAAAGGTCAGTGAAGCCGCTAGTAACCCTTGGGTGCAGCAATATTCACGCTTAGTAGAGAGAGAGAGATATATATATATAATACATATACACGCACCTTCTAATGAGGGATCTTAGGGTAAATATGAAATCTCTTATGGGATTCATTTCACATTATAATTTGAAGTTTGAAACCATCTACCTTAGGATTAAGCTTGCAAAAAATTAAATTAATTTGAATCCAAAAAGATTTGAACCCATAAGTTTGGACAACCGAACTCCCAATTGAAAAAAAATAAAATAAAATAATTAAAAAAAAAAAACCCCGAACCCGCTTCATTATCGGTTTTTGGGTTACAAGTACCCACCCGTAAAAAATATGTTTCATCTCTGCATAAACTATTGTGAAATGTTTGTTTGGGCACCAATTAGATTCAAGTTTTAGAAACCATGTTTCTTGAGTTTCCTAAAGCTCTATCAACAAACCCTGCGAAGTAAGAATATGAGTTCTAGTAATCTGGTTGCAGCCGCAGTGTGGATGGCCATTGAATCAACTGGTTTAGGTCTTTTCCCTTTGACTTTTTTCCATTCCTAACTTTATTTATTTGCTTTTTTGTTTTTAGGGTTTTTTTTTTTAGTATTTCACTTTCACATTTAATTCTCATATATATAATGTTGGCATTGATCGATGAGGCAACTGATTGGAATGGGACAGTGAGCAATGATCAGCTCTCCATGTCCTCGTTTCAAATTCCTTGTTAAACTCGTTTTAGAAAGCTGAAATTCTTACAATGTGTGTGTTTGTACCATATTTTAAGTATGCGACATGACATTGATATTCAGTCCAGTTACAAGGCACAAAAGCTCAATTTATTAAATTCACCCAAATGCCCCAAGTCTAAGCCCATTTAGTGAAAAGCTTATCAGACCTCGGCGAGCGAACAAAAGCTTTTAGCAAGACCTCACCGAGAAGATACATAAGGCAGAGGGAACATGACCATTAATGTGACAACACACGTCCCAGGAAAGCTGTCAAAAAGCTATCGCCAGCTGTCAAAGTTGTACTCGTTTCTCTGCAAAGGTCACTCCCAAACTACACTTGTCAGCTATCCAAGAAAGAAGGACTAGAGTTTTGAGCTTTTCCCTACTATAAATACCTTTCTAAAAGAAGAATTCAGGAGCTCGATACACAGACACATCCAAAAACCTACAACACTGAAAATTCTCCTCAGCCGTTATGCTCTGATTTTACTTGTTTGTACTATTTGTACTGTTTGTCATTTGTGAACAGCTGTCCTTTATTAATTTCAGCTCATTTACATTTATTTTTAGTATTTTCTTTACGATTTTATTTCTTTTAAGTTTGAGAAATATTAATGACCTTTATTTCCGAGTATAATTAATCCTAGATCTTGTTACTTTCCAGTATTTGTTAGCATTTATTTTGTCTTTTTATTTCATCATCATCTCAATATGATCTCCCATTCATATTTATGGCTCAATTTATAGTAAGAACTACAATTGTTTATCAGCTAAGCTTGGATGTGATTTACTTTCTTTACCAAGATTTATTGTTTTTATTTGAGCCCTCTCACTCTCAGTCCAACAATTAATATTTTTGAGTTTAAAAACACAATAGCAATTAGATCTGAACATTGAAAGTCCTGGAATGCCAAGGCAAAGAAAAGAATTATGGCTGACTGTTATGGTAAAAAATGCTTTGATCATGGGTTGGGCTAAGATTTGATCCATAGCATTTTTAGTTCACATGTTTTCCGCTATTTATCATCTCTGATCCAACCGGTCCCATCAATTTAAAATGCTTAATCTGTCTTGGGTATCTTGGGAAGATTAATGCTTGATTGGTGGTATTAATCTCTAGGGATATTCAAGATAAGTGCATTTGTTGCATACCTGAGGTTCGGGGTGTGACAGATGGTAAAGTCATCCCCATCTGTTGCATACCCGAGGTTTAGTGGTTTATTTTGAAGCTCAAGTTGTTATTTTTATGACTTTTATTTAGTTTGTATGAATATGTATTATTTTTATGGAGCTATATACTTATATGTAATAGGAATTATATTCTGTGAATTTACTATGAAGCTTTGAACTTTATGAACTCTATTTTCTTCATCTATTGAAAAATATTTATTTAACAGATGTTTTAGTTGGTAATAATTTAATTATTGTTGGAAAACAAATTTTTAAACTCAAAATATATTTATTAAATATAATAGTTAACATTAGTTGTTTTAAAAATAATTTTTGGCATTTAAAAAATAATTTCGGGGATTCGAGGTGAGGATGGGGATCAGTCTCCAACGAAGATTCTCCGCCCCAATCCCTTATAATGTTTAATGGGTATCGGGACGGAGATTCCCTGATAACTTTAAACGGATCCTGTCTCGCCACCATCTCGCCCCTCTGTCTCGCCCAGTCGCCTACGAGGCCGGGCTTCTCCTGGCCCCCCTCTCTCCCTCTGGTCTCTGGCTCCCCAAGTCGAGCCCGGATCCGAAACCCAGTCGCCTCTTTGTCTCGCCGCCTCTGTCTGACTGTCTTGCCGCCTCCCTCCCTTGTGAGCTCACCTGAAAACCGGAAGTGGATCGGATCAAATTGAATGGCAGCCCTGTGGAGAGCTCGAGCAGCTTCGTTGACCCTCTTTGATGGGATCCTCCGACACCCCATCATCAACAGTGGAACTACTGCCTATCGCACTCTCTCCACCGGTATTCATCGACATTTAATCTTCTTTTTCTTTTTATTACTCTTAGAACTTTTTTAGTTTGTACAGCTGAAAAGATTATATGCAGTTCAATTTCAATTAGCTGATTCGAGCTCTTACAATTCGTCAATACACACGTTGCTTGTGTTTTAACCTAGTGAGAAGGGGATTTAAGCCAAATTTCTGTTTGGTTGCCCATGAAATGTGGATTTCAATTTTATTGGTTCAATATTTTTTTGGGGAACTCTGATATTCTTAGCCATTGGGTATTAAGCTTGATTAAAAATGGTTTTTTATATGGTTCACTTGTTGGGTAAAGGAACATCAAAATATTAATTGTTCCTGTTGTTTGGTTTTGTACAAAGTGGAAGATTCTGCCAACTTTACTCCAGTCCTCGAATTGTAGAATGAAGCTGAATTGTCTTTTTAATTGCTGTGTGACATCGATTCAGTAGGACTTCTTATCTTTTGTTTCCAAACGATGATTATGAAGTGTAAATCTTAAATTTTGATCTCATGAATTTTCTTGCTGCCAAAATGAACCTTACTGATATTGTTACTCTTTCCACAGATGTATCTGCTACAAGTAATCAGATGTTTAACTTTGATATTAATTCACAATTTGGAAGGTGCATGCCGCTTGCAGCTATGCGCATTCAAGCCAAAATACACAACATTGAGGTGCACCCGGGTCAAGGTGCAAAGTTAGTTCGAGCACCAGGTACTTTTGCAAAGATTTTGAAAGAACCCACATCAAGAAGCTGTCTAGTGCAACTGCCTTCAGGTGCAGAAAAGTGGATTGATTCTAAGTGCCGGGCCACAATTGGTATTGTACCAAGTCAAGGCAATAAGCCTAAGAAGCTCTATAAGGCTGGGCAAAATCGGTGGTTAGGCCGCAGACCAACGGTTCGAGGAGTGGCAATGAATCCAGTTGATCATCCTCATGGTGGAGGCGAGGGTAAGAGCAAGAGTAGTGGTTCTCATGGGAAGGGTTCTCGAACACCTTGGGGCAAGCCTACAAAGTGCGGGTACAAGACTGGACCCCTCAAGCGTAGAAAGTAATGTTTATCATTCTCTTTGTTTTGACAGTACTGTAGAATTTACTTTTTGATGAATTCAGATAGCAATAAAACTAGTTAAATGTTTAACTCATCACAAAAGTATTCAAGATTTGTAGACCTTTTTCTGTTGTCAATTTTCTGGAAGTGTTGTTGGTTTGTGGATGTGTGTAAGTTGCTTAGTTGTTTCATGTGTGACTATTTTCTGGATAAATATGTTTTAAGTAGTTTTATGCTGATTAACTGATCATTTTCAGTTTGCATTCATGACAATTTGGCAGGGTACTTGGTTGATGATTGACATGATATTTGTGGTCTTCCTTCGTGTCTGTCTTTGCAAAATCTTATTATGTATAATAAAGGAAATTGATATGATGATAATTTGTTTTTATGATGCAGCCACATATCACATTTCTTGATTTGCTATCTTCAACTTAAGATGCTGTTTCCTTCTACTTTCTAAGATGCATAATGTTATGTTTAAGTTTTGTTTCTAGCATAGGCTTATCACCACTTGCTTTCAGAAATATAAGCATGAATGCATCAAGATATTTCACATGTTCGGAAATAATTGGCCTTCTTGAATTGCTTGATGGGTGGTAGGTTTGTAGTGAAAGGACTCTTGAAATGAGAATCGCTTGAACAGTTGCAAAGGAAATTCGGCTCATTTTAGCACTTGTGGTGAAAATTCACTATTGCCTATATAGCATGTAGAATTATGGGAAATATGATTGATTGTTTGATGTATGCAAGTGATAAATTTGTTAGAGGACCTCTCCTGCGGCAAGTGCTTCTTTGCAAAATCTCAACTCCTACTTTTGCTATGAATACACTTAGAGTTATGCTTCGTAGCATAGAGAAATTGGATATCATCTACTCTAGTCTAATCAAATATGTTATAACCGACTTGATTTACCTTATTTTTGAGGTAAATGATATTTGAGTGGTGGTGGTTAAGATGAAATGGTTCAATTACGTGAGATTATAATTAGAGATAATTAGACTTAGGTCATTTAGAAAAATAGTGTTTAGATGGAGACCGGGGGTATTTAAAAATTTATAAGAAAATCTTTTTAATTTATAATAATTTATAAAAAAATCATTTTAATTCATAATAAAGTGTTTTCCCGATTTGAAGAGTATTTCTTTCTATTTGAAGGGTATTTTTCCTTTTAGGGTGTAGAGTCCGCCCAAAATCTCGGAATTGAAACCTAACATAAAACCGTCAAAGAAAAAAAATAAAAAGACTTAATTAAAAATCTTAAATCACTATCAGTCTTGGTCTAAGAAAGACTAATAAAATGAACTAAATTCTAAGTTTCCTTTATAATTATTGTAGTGGGTGTGCTATGTACATAGTTTGACCTTATATTTTATTAGATTGTCACATCACATGACACATTATGAATTCATGTTTCACTAATTTTATCTGTGATTCCTCGGATTAGTCTTACTTTATGTTTTATGGTAAAGTTGATATGGATGCTTTGCAAAGGTGGTCATTCTCTCAGTTTGAGAAGAGAGTAGCCAATCGACCCTCAAGTTCCTCTTAATAATTAATTGGAATCAGGCACTGAATTATAAAATTGAAACTGATTGGGATGAGATATAATTAGATTTTGTTTTGTTTGGTGAGATTTGGGAGCAGTGGATAGCATAGAATAACATTTTTGAATGTGGAATTGATGGAGCCTCTACACCCTAAAAGGCTTGAGGAATTTGGCATTGAAGACAACCAATTATCAGGGAGCATCCAACCAATTAACTTTGCTCCAATTAGAAGGAAATAATCTTGACGGCACCATCCCTTCAAGTTTAGGGAAATGCTGATGGTTGATACAACTAGATCTTTCTCGAAACAACCTCAACAAGTTATCAGCCTTCCCTCCTTGTCAACTTATTTGGACTTGTCTACAAACCACTTTAGTAGTTCCCTTCCCATGGTGGTTGGAAAGTTGAGTCTTAAGAAATTAGACATTTTCTAATAACATGTTATCGAGAGAACTTCCCAATAGCTTTGGTGGTTGTTTGAATTTAGAAGTTCTGCACTTGCAGGGTAACTTCTTCAAGGAGTCCATTCCTTCAACTATGATTCCATTCAACAGGATTCAAGATTTACACATTTGTCGTAACAATTTATCAAGTGAAATTGCTTGAACAATTTGAACCTATATTTCAATGATTTTTGGGGAGCCGTACCAGTTGAAGGTGTTTTTAAAATGCAAGCGCGACTTCAATTGTTGGAAATACTAGGCTGTCCAGCAGTATTGTTGACCTCCAGCTGCCAAAGTGCAAGTCTAAAGAGTCTAGTAGAGTAAGATTGTCTTGTAAGTTCTGATGTAGAACAAATGGCCGAACGGTTCATGCAACAACTCGACCGCCAGAAGGCCAAGAAATGAAACAAGCTTCAGCCCGGCCCAATGTCAGAAATGGGCCCATGATGTACCGATTCGAAAAGAACGACTAACCTGACCACCGTGAGTTGACCTAAGCATTTGTTTGATCTGAAAAGGTCATGTATGAGACAAGAGAGAAAAATTTTTAGGCAAAAAAAAAAA